>CM035132.1:73471856-73709356 GCA_020205605.1 Panax ginseng | reverse complement strand
ACATACATTAACTATGAATAAATATTTTTTTTAAAAAAAAAGACTTTTCTTTAGAATAAATCAAAAATGCTAAAAAAATTATTCATCTATTCTATAAAAATAATTTAAGTTTAATTTATTTCTTAGTTAGTTTATGATATCCACCTTAAGGAAGGAAAAACTTATTTCAATTACTTCCTAAAACCTCGCACCAAAGCTTGGCCCCAAAGGTGTCGATGATCCAAATCAATAACATGCCAAGGTCTTGCCTACATGTTTCAAACCCAAGCCCTAAAACTTATATCCCCAATTTCTATCTCTAATCCAAGCCCTAAACTCAAATCCCCAAATATTTTATCCCTAATTTCAAAGTGACAAATATAGAGATAGAGAGCAATTGAGAGCAATAGCAATTCAAAATTGTCTAGGATTGCCAATCGATCTCATCGAACAAGATAAAAGAAGCAAGGAAAGGGCTTTTGATTGTTGGGACGTCAGCAGAATCTGAGAGAGAGAGAGCAATTCGAGCAATCACAATTCAAAATTGTCTAGTATTTCCAATCGAGCTACCAAGCAATTGCAATTCAACCACCACTTAGGTAAGTAATAAAATAAATTTCAATGATTTTTTGGTTTATATTTGGTGACTTTGGCAGATGCAAATTATATGAGGGATGCGAATTATATGAGGTTGCTCTTCATTATCCATTTAGATTTGTTCTACTTTTTTTTCTTGGAGGATTCATTGCCCTCTTTGTAATAAATTTTGATTTATTGATGTGAAAATGTTATCCATTTTTGTGATAACTCATTTTCTAATGGATAAAAACTGGAAAAGAGGACATGTATACCATACCAGGATAGTGTGGAACACTTGTACGATGACAGATTTTGCAGAAAGTAGCCCAAACTCAGTAAATGTGAAGAACTCTCAGATTCTTTGTGTAGCGTAATTTGAAAATGACTTGTGAAAGGGAAATGGCCAACAAATACACCCACGGATGCCCGCAGTTGTATTTATTGATGCCCCATATGTACCAGAAGTTGTCCTAGGTGGGTGCCACTCCTCCAACTCGGTCCAATTCGTGTTGTAAAGGAGGTCTCACAAGTTGAAAAAGTTAAATCAGAAAAAAGACGCTACGCGATTGAGTGGAAAAGCCAGAAATCCTGATTTTCAAAGACCAAACTACGGGTCTACATATCACTCATTGGTATTCGACCAAACACAGGGTTCATAACACCGATGATCAAAACTTTTACAAACTAAACTCGAAAATACCTCATAAAGGTCCGATACTGTCAATTCGGGGTTATAACTCCAAAAACCAATCCCCAGCAGATGCTTAATACAATCTCATCCGTTGAAGCACATTTTAGCAAAGGTCAAGCAACCTTGACATTATTCAGTCGTTGGAAAGTAAATCCAGTGAGGCATCGGAAGCCATCTGATGATATCAGCCGTTGAAGCACATTTCAACGAAGGTCAAGCAACCTTGTCGTTAGTTCAGCTGTTGGCAAGTAAATCCAGTGAAGCATCAGAAACCATCCGATAATATCAGTCGTTGAAGCATATTTCAACGAAGGTCAAGCAACCTTGTCATTAGTTCAGCCGTTGGCAAGTAAATCATGTGAAGCATTGGAAGCCATCCGATGATATAAGTCGTTGATGCACATTTAAACGAAGGTCAAGTAGCCTTAACATCACCAGCCATTGGCAATTAAACCCAGTGAAGCATCAAAAATGGTCAGATGATAGTATCCATTGAAGTACATTTCAGCGAGGGTCAGGCAGCCTTGACAACCCAGACTGTTGGCAGTAACTCCAACAGAGCATTGGAAGGACCTCGCGATAAAAATAGGGAAAACTATCCTCATCGGGGAGGACCAATGGTGGAATATGTTACACAAATCTTCCTCAAACAACACACTATCCCCCAGAGTCTCTCGTACATGAGAGGTGCATCCTCAGTGGGAAGTTTGTATTAAGGATTAAGGACTTTGGTGATAACCCCAATGTCAACATCCTGGATGTTCCTGAGAGCTTTGGAGTAGATATCCAAGCAGTTTGTCAAGGTCATTAGTGATAACTCCAGTCCCCATCAAAAGTCGTGGGAGCGAACAAACATCAAATCCCGTTGGAAGATGGTCCAACAAACCACATTCATCATACATTTGCATCATGATGCATTACCATATATCATGATTATCTTGTCACATTTCAAGTGTCTAGTATTCTTTATCCTATCCATGCCATTACATTGCATGAATATGATAAAGAGGAGCATCTGTAGACACTCAAAATTTTTCATTCCTGTTACTAACCTTACAGGAGGGCAAAATTGCCTTCTAGAGATAACCCTGGAATTCAAAACAACCCAATCCTGGAGACAACCCCGGGATACTTAGTTTTCCATCTCGGAGACAACCCCGAGACACTCAGTTCCAGTCCTGGAGATAACCCCGGGAGATTCAGTTCAGACCTCAGAGACAACCTTGAGGAATGCAGTCGCAGTTCTGAAGATAACCTTGGAAAAGTCTGTTTTAATCCCAGAAGTCGGCTTCAACCTCAGAGATAAACCCCGAGGCACTCAATTTCAACCCCAGAGATAACTCGAGGAAGTCAAGCACACCTCAGAGACAACCCTGAGTACATTTAGTACTCACAGCAGCCCAATCTTAGAGATAACCTTGAGCAACGACTACTAAATCAGTCGAGAGCCAGAGATAACCCCGGTGAGGGGAAAAATTGTCATTTTGCCACCTCGATCCCACATTCACGCCATCTTACCAACATTTCATAACATATTCTACACAAAAGTGTCCTAAAAGAACCATAGCTTAAAATTCTAAGTGACTACTGCACAAGACAGCACGATGGATATAATTTGAAGACCTGAAGATCTGGTCATGGACCCATCTTCCCAGCTTTGTACTGTGACACCCCCGAATCCAGGTACTCCATTACCATGGAATTTGGTGCTCACTATCCAAAACTATTACATCTAACTACCCATAATAAAGGATAAAGATATAATTTAAATAACTTAAAGAATAATCTTTCCCATTAAAGGGTTACATCAACTTTAAACAATCCCAGGTAATCTAACCTTAAATTATTACATAAGTCTATGGAATACATCACAAAATAAATTAATTCTTATAACATAATTCATTCAAATAAATTCTCATAGATCTTCAACACTTGGACATCTTGCCCTTTCATTTGCTGGAAGATGGTTCATCGACTTTCTCGACTTTAGCTGCAGTGTTAATTTTAAGAGTGAGCAAACAATTGCTCACAGATATAAAGAATGATAATGGCAACCACATAAGGTTAAACATAAAATACTGAATAATAGAGAACTTGTTCTACGAATCAAGAATAGGAAATAAATTTAGGAATTACATCTGAGGGTCTTTAAGACCATGAACTATGTCCTGAGGTTATTAAGTATTTCTACTTTCACCTTTAACATTCGTTAGACTATACAGACCTTAACCTTCGTACATAGGAGGATCAGCCCTTCGTAACATGTATTGTGCACAACCATCTAAACGCTAACACGTACATAATCCCCTATATTAGGGTTGTTCATCTTAGTTTGACTTTAGGATTTCCGCACTAAAGAAAGTTTAGTTTGGAACTAGCTTATCAATGGTTCTAGAATTTTAGAACATTCGTCATATAGATTAATCAATAAAAGTTTGTTCACTGTTTAAAGGTTTAGCTCAACAACATAATTTTGAACAATAATAACTAAGTCAAGATTGAATATCAACAACTTACGATGGAATAGACATGGTATATAGAAAGTTATACATCTAAAGAAATTAGAAAATCTCATTTGAAACAATGAACTTGAGCAGTTTATGCTTTGAAAGGGCAAGCAATAATGGTAGGGATTTGATTAACACAAGACTAAAGTTTAGGAAACTTGCATAATGCTAAATTAGGGTTAAAAAGCTTGCTTGACAACAAAAAGGTAAACACAGTTATGAAACTTGCATTCGTTATAAAGAGAATGAAGTTAGAGACTTGCCTCGTGTGTAAGCTACACAAATATAATAAACGTTCACCAATTATCCTACATATACCATTAGGACCACAATACCAATTAGTTATTAACATTATGATTACAATATGTTATTATGACTTATAACATGTTTTAGGTCCTTTTAAAATCATTAAATATGTTAAGATAACATCTCCAAGTTTTGCTGTTAGTAGCTCATTACTGGGTCTGACTGACCAATGGCGCGGCCGCGCCATAACTACCTATGAATCCAGTTCTCCCGCGCCTAAATGCAACGCTACCATACTAAAGGCAAAGACGCCTGCCCAAAGCGCAAAGCGTGCTGCTGTAGACACTAGAATCAATTTTGTAGAACACGAATTTAGACTCTACTCTTAAGCCAAAATTCTAATTTTCCCAATTCCACAACAACTTAGACAAACTGAAAACCACATAATATGTACAACCAACTATTTTAACACGTAAAACATCATAACTACCAAAATTTTAAGGATTAAACCCATATTTTTGTTGTTTTCTCCATTTTCAACACTTTTAGCGAATTCAACCGCCAAATCCTTGTTTCTTAACCAAATTACATCATTCCAACTACGTTATTTTTGTTTCTTGATATACTAACACAATATGCAATCAATTTGCAGATTCTATCAAGTATTAGACATCAAATTTTGGAATTACACAAGCCATATTCATATATACATAACACTGTTACTGAATTCTTCTTCTTCAAACCAATTTTCCCATGAATTTAATACTCTAAAATCATTTGATAACATCATATAACAGATTATGAACCATCTATAACACAATTATCAATACTCTAGCAAATCATCCACCCAATTCTCCCCTTTTCCCAAAAAACTCAAAAACATAACACACAACTTTCATAAATTTAATCACTAAAATTACTTTTATATAATGTTTACCAGATTTTTCATGTTTATAATCAACACCTTAACCTTATTCCAACAAAATTCTAATTTACAAAAAATAGGTATTGCAAAGAAGAATTAAGATAATTTATACTTTTAATCCTCTTGATTATTGGAGTAGATTGATAGAGAATTGTTTCAATTCCTTACTCTGATTCTCTTTTGTTCTTCTTCTCCCTCAATTTCTCTGTGTTCTTTCTCTCTACCTCTGTTCTTCTTAGTTAGCCATTAGGAAAATACGCGTAACATATATTAGCCTCCCTCTCCCCACGTACTCTTTAGGTAAGAACCCACAAAGTTTACGTCAGTTAGATTAAGCCAAAGGCCACAAGGCCTTGTTTGGCTACTCACAAAAAAACTCCCCATTCTAGTTTATTTAAATAATATTTATATTATATAGTTCCATGTGTCACATTTTTAATTTTTTTAATTTAAATATCTTATAATAATAATTATAATTTTCATTATAATTATACTTTATACTTAATAAATCATTATATATCTAATTTAATTATTCAATTAGACTAGAACATCATTTAATTTAATTATTTTCTTAAATATTAAGCGATTCATTTAATTTAATTATTAAATCAAATTTTCAAACAAAATTAACAAAAACACCATCAATCAATTTAGTTAATATGCACACTTAACTAAATTAATGCACCATAATTTCATCAATTATTTATTTATCTCAACTGTCGACGTTGAGATTTTTATTTGTCCCTTTTCGTTTCTTGTTCTTTGGTGTTATCATGTTATGTGAGATTTGTTTGAAAAAACTAGTGAAAAAGTTCTTCACCGTGATCGACTACTTCACTAAGTGGGTAGAATCCCAAAGCCAGTAATGGACATCGATTTATCTTCACCGTGATCGACTTCTGAAGATAACCTTGGAAAAGTCTGTTTTAATCCCCAGAAGTCGACATCAACCTCGGAGATAAACCCCGAGGCACTCAATTTAAACCCCAGAGATAACTCGAGGAGGTAAGGCACACCTCAGAGACAACCTTGAGGACATTTAGTACTCAAAGCAGCCCAATCTCAGACATAACCCTGAGCAACGACTACTGAATTAGTCGAGAGCCAGAGATAACCCCGGTGAGGGGCAAAATTGTCATTTTTCCACCTCGATCCCACATTCACGCCATCTTAACAACAATTCATAACATATTCTACACAGAAGTGTCCTAAAAGAACCATAGCTTAAAATTACGAGTGATTACCGCACAAGACAAGACGCGGGATAGAATTTGAAGACACAAGATCTGGTCATGGACCCATCTTCCCGGCTTCGTACTGTGACACCCCCAAATCCAGGTACTCTATTACCATGGAATTTGGTGCTCACTATCCAAAACTATTACATCTAACTACCCATAATAAAGGATAGAGATATAATTTAAATAACTTAAACAATAATCTTTCCCATTAAAGGGTTACATCAACTTTAAACAAGCCCAGGTAATCTAACCTTAAATTATTACGTAAGTCTGCAGAATACATCACAAAATAAATTAAGTCTTATAACATAATTCATTCAAATAAATTCTCATAGATCTTCAACACTTGGACATCTTGCCCTTTCATTTACTGGAAGATGGCTCATCGACTTTCTCGACTTTATCTGCAGTGTTAATTGCAAGAGTGGGCAAACAATTGCTCACAGATATAAAGAATGATAATGGCAACCACATAAGGTTAAACATTAAATACTGAATAATAGAGAACTTGTTCTACAAATCAAGAATAGGAAATAAATTTACGAATTACATCTGAGGGTCTTTAAGACCATGAACTATGTCCTGAGGTTATTAAGTATTTCTATTTTCACCTTTAATAGTCGTTAGACTATACAGACCTTAACCTTCGTACTTAGGAGGATCAACCCTTCGTAACATGTATTGTGCACAACCATCTAAACGCGAACGCGTACATAATCCCCTATATTAGGGTTGTTCATTTTAGTTTGACTTTAGGATTTCCGCACTAAAGAAAGTTTAGTTTGGAACTAGCTTATCAATCGTTCTAGAATTTTAGAACATTCATCATATAGATTAATCAATAAAAGTTTGTTCACTGTTTAAAGGTTTAGCTCAACAACATAATTTTTAACAATAATAACTAAGTCAAGATTGAATATCAACAACTTACGATGGAATAGACATGGTATATAGAAAGTTATACATCCAAAGAAATTAGAAAATCTCATTTGAAACAATGATCTTGAACAGTTTATGCTTTGAAAGAGCAAGCAATAATGGTAGGGATTTGATTAACTCAAGACTAAAGTTTAGGAAACTTGCATAATGATAAATTAGGGTTAGAAATCTTGCTTGACAACAAAAAGGTAAACACAGTTATGAAACTTGCATTCGTTATAAAGAGAATGAAGTTAGAGACTTGCCTCGTGTAAAAACTACACAAATATAATAAACGTTAATAATTATCCTACATATACCATTAGGACCACAATACCATTTAGTTATTAACATTATGATTACAATATGTTATTATGACTTATAACATGTTTTAGGTCCTTTTATAATCATTAAAATATGTTAAGATAACATCTCCAAGTTTTGCTGTTAGCAGCTCATTACTGGGTCTGACTGACCAATGGCGCGGCCGCACCATAACTACCTATGAATCCGGCTCTCCCGCGCCCAAAGGCAAAGGCCCAGGTGTTTGTGCAAAGGCGCTCCCGCCCAAGGGAAGCGCTACCAAACTTAAAAGGCAATGCCCACGTTAGACACCAGAATCAGTTTTGCAGAACACGAATTTAGACTCTACTCTTAACAAAAATTCTAATTTTCCCAATTCCACAGCAACTTAGACAAACTGAAAACCACATAATATGTACAACCAACTATTTTAACACCTAAAACATCATAACTACCAAACTTTTAAGGATTAAAACCATATTTTTTGTTGTTTTCCATTTTAAACACTTTTTGCGAATTCAACCGCCAAATCCTTGTTTCTTAACCAAATTACATCATTCCAACTACGTTATTTTTGTTTCTTGATATACTAACACAATATGCAATCAATTTGCAGATTTTATCAAGTATTAGACATCAAATTTTGGAATTACACAAGCCATATTCATATATACATAACATTGTTACTGAATTCTTCTTCTTCAAACCAATTTTCGCATGAATTTAATACTCTAAAATCATTTGATAACATCATATAACAGATTATGAACCTTCTATAACACAATTATCAATACTCTAGCAAATCATCCACCCAATTCTCCCTTTTTCCCAAGAAAACTCAAAAACATAACACACAACTTTCATAAATTTAATCACTAAAATTACTTTTATATAATGTTTACCAGATTTTTCATGTTTATAATCAACACCTTAACCTTATTCCAACAAAATTCTAATTTACAAAAAATAGGTATTGCAAAGAAGAATTAAGATAATTTATACTTTTAATCCTCTTAATTATTGGAGAAGATTGATAGAGAATTGTTTCAATTCCTTACTCTGATTCTCTTTTGTTCTTCTTCTCCCTCAATTTCTCTGTGTTCTTTCTCTCTACCTCTGTTCTTCTTAGTTAGCCATTAGGAAAATACGAGTAACATATATTAGCCTCCCTCTCCCCACATACTCTTCAGGTAAGAACCCACAAAGTTTACGTCAGTTAGATTAAGCCAAAGGCCACAAGGCCTTGTTTGGCTACTCACAAAAAAACTCCCCATTCTAGTTTATTTAAATAATATTTATATTATATAGTTCCATGTGTCACACTTTTAATTTTGTTAATTTAAATATCTTATAATAATAATTATAATTTTTATTATAATTATACTTTATACTTAATAAATCATTATACATCTAATTTAATTATTAAATTAGACTAGAACATCATTTAATTTAATTATTTTCTTAAATATTAAGCGATTCATTTAATTTAATTATTAAATCAAATTTTCAAACAAAATTAACAAAAATACCATCAATCAATTTAGTTAATGTGCACACTTAACTAAATTAATGCACCATAATTTTATCAATTATTTATTTATCTCAATTGTCGACGTTGAGGTTTTTATTTGTCCCTTTTCGTTTCTTGTTCTTTGGTGTTATCATGTTATGTGAGATTTGTTTGAAAAAACTAGTGAAAAAGTTCTTCACCGTGATCGACTACTTCACCAAGTGGGTAGAAGCCCAAAGCCAGTAATGGACATCGATTTATCTTCACCGTGATCGACTTCTGAAGATAACCTTGGAAAAGTCTGTTTTAATCCCCAGAAGTCGGCATCAACCTCGGAGATAAACCCCGAGGCACTCAATTTAAACCCCAGAGATAACTCGGGGAGGTAAGGCACACCTCAGAGACAACCTTGAGGACATTCAGTACTCAAAGCAGCCCAATCTCAGACATAACCCTGAGCAACGACTACTAAATCAGTCGAGAGTCAGAGATAACCCCGTTGAGGGGCAAAATTGTCATTTTGCCACCTTGATCCCACATTCACGCCATCTTAACAACAATTCATAACATATTCTACACAAAAGTGTCCTAAAAGAACCATAGCTTAAAATTCTGAGTGATTACTGCACAAGACAGTACGCCAGATAGAATTTGAAGACCTGAAGATCTGGTCATGGACCCATCTTCCCGGCTTCGTACTGTGACACCCCCAAATCCAGGTACTCTATTACCACGGAATTTGATGCTCACTATCCAAAACTATTACATCTAACTACCTATAATAAAGGATAGAGATATAATTTAAATAACTTAAACAATAATCTTACCCATTAAAGGGTTACATCAACTTTAAACAATCCCAGGTAATCTAACCTTAAATTATTACGTAAGTCTGCAGAATACATCACAAAATAAATTAAGTCTTATAACATAATTCATTCAAATAAATTCTCATAGATCTTCAACACTTGGACATCTTGCCCTTTCATTTCTTTGGAAGATGGCTCATCGACTTTCTCGACTTTATCTCAGTGTTAATTGCAAGAGTGAGTAAATAATTGCTCACGAGATATAAAGAATGATAATGGCAACCACATAAGGTTAAACATTAAATATCGAATAATAGAGAACTTGTTCAACAAATCAAGAATAGGAAATAAATTTATTTAATTACATTTGAGGGTCTTTAAGACCATGAACTATGTCCCGAGGTTATTAAGTATTTCTACTTTCACCTTTAATAGTCGTTAGACTATACGCACCTTAACCTTCGTACTTAGGAGGATCACTTTTCTTCGTAACATGTATTGTGCATAACAATCTAAACGCTTAACGCTGCATATAAATCCCTTATATTATGGTTGTTCATTTTAGTTTGACTTTAGGATTTCCGCACTAAAGAAAGTTTAGTTTGGAACTAGCTTATCAATGGTTCTAGAATTTTAGAACATTAAATCATATAGATTAATCAATAAAAGTTTGTTCACTATTTAAAGGTTTAGCTCAACAACATAATTTTGAACAATAATAACTAAGTCAAGATTGAATATCAACAACTTACGATGGAATAGACATGGTATATAGAAAATTATACATCCAAAGATATTAGAAAATCTCATTTGAAACAATGAACTTGAACAGTTTATGCTTTGAAAGAGCAAGCAATAATGGTAGGGATTTGATTAACACAAGACTAAAGTTTAGGAAACTTACATAATGATAAATTAGGGTTAGAAAGCTTGCTTGACAACAAAAAGGTAAACACAGTTATGAAACTTGCATTTGTTATAAAGAGAATGAAGTTAGAGACTTGCCTCGTGTGTAAGCTACACAAATATAATAAATGTTCGCCAATCATCCTACATATACCATTAGGACCACAATACCAATTAGTTATTTACATTATGATTACAATATGTTATTATGACTTATAACATGTTTTAGGTCCTTTTATAATCATTAAAATATGTTAAGATAACATCTCCAAGTTTTGCTGTTAACAGCTCATTACTGGGTCTGACTGACCAATGGCGCGGCCGCACCATAACTACCTATGAATCCTAGCTCTCCGCTACTAAAAGGCAAATAGACCCGCCACCAAAGGCGTTGTTCCTGCATAGACACCAAAATCAGCTTTTATGTAACATGAATTTAGACTCTGCTCTTAAGCCAAAATTCCAATTTTCCCAATTCCACAGCAACTTAGACAAACTGAAAACCACATAATATGTACAACCAACTATTTTAACACCTAAAACATCATAACTACCAAAATTTTAAGGATTAAAACCATATTTTTGTTGTTGTCTCCATTTTAAACACTTTTAGCGAATTCAACCGCCAAATCCTTGTTTCTTAACCAAAGTACATCATTCCAACTATGTTATTTTTGTTTATTGATATACTAACACAATATGTAATCAATTTGCAGATTCTATAAAGTATTAGACATCAAATTTTGGAATTACACAAGCCATATTCATATATACATAACACTGTTACTGAATTCTTCTTCTTCAAACCAATTTTCCCATGAATTTAATACTCTAAAATCATTTGATAACATCATATAACAGATTATGAACCTTCTATAACACAATTATCAATACTCTAGCAAATCATCCACCCAATTCTCCCCTTTTCCCAAAAAACTCAAAAACATAACACACAACTTTCATAAATTTAATCACTAAAATTACTTTTATATAATGTTTACCAGATTTTTCATGTTTATAATCAACACCTTAACCTTATTCCAACAAAATTCTAATTTACAAAAAAATAGGTATTGCAAAGAAG
Organism: Panax ginseng; assembly: GCA_020205605.1. Lineage (NCBI taxonomy): Eukaryota > Viridiplantae > Streptophyta > Magnoliopsida > Apiales > Araliaceae > Panax > Panax ginseng. The sequence goes on along the minus strand of CM035132.1, from coordinate 73,697,658 downwards.
AATTAAGATAATTTATACTTTTAATCCTCTTGATTATTGGAGAAGATTGATAGAGAATTGTTTCAATTCCCTACTCTGATTCTCTTTTGTTCTTCTTCTCCCTCAATTTCTCTGTGTTCTTTCTCTCTACCTCTGTTCTTCTTAGTTAGCCATTAGGAAAATACACATAACATATATTAGCCTCCCTCTCCCCACGTACTCTTCAAAAGAACCCACAAAGTTTACGCCATTAGATTAAGCCAAAGGCCACAAGGCCTTGTTTGGCTACTCACAAAAAAAAACTCCCCATTCTAGTTTATTTAAATAATATTTATATTATATAGTTCCATGTGTCACACTTTTAATTTTGTTAATTTAAATATCTTATAATAATAATTATAATTTTTATTATAATTATACTTTATACTTAATAAATCATTATATATCTAATTTAATTATTAAATTAGACTAGAACATCATTTAATTTAATTATTTTCTTAAATATTAAGCGATTCATTTAATTTAATTATTAAATCAAATTTTCAAACAAAATTAACAAAATACCATCAATCAATTTAGTTAATATGCACACTTAACTAAATTAATTCACCATAATTTCATCAATTATTTATTTATCTCAATTGTCGACGTTGAGATTTTTATTTGTCCCTTTTCGTTTCTTGTTCTTTGGTGTTATCATGTTATGTGAGATTTGTTTGAAAAAACTAATGAAAAAGTTCTTCACCGTGATCGACTACTTCACCAAGTGGGTAGAAGCCCAAAGCCAGTAACGGACATCGATTTATCTTCACCGTGATCGACTTCTGAAGATAACCTTGGAAAAGTCTGTTTTAATCCCCAAAAGTCGGCATCAACCTCGGAGATAAACCCCGAGGCACTCAATTTAAACCCCAGAGATAACTCGGGGAGGTAAGGCACACCTCAGAGACAACCTTGAGGACATTCAGTACTCAAAGAAGCCCAATCTCAGACATAACCCTGAGCAACGACTACTAAATCAGTCGAGAGCCAGAGATAACCCCGGTGAGGGGCAAAATTGTCATTTTGCCACCTCGATCCCACATTCACGCCATCTTAACAACAATTCATAACATATTCTACACAAAAGTGTCCTAAAAGAACCATAGCTTAAAATTCTGAGTGATTACTGCACAAGACAATACGCCGGATAGAATTTGAAGACCTGAAGATCTGGTCATGGACCCATCTTCCCGGCTTCGTACTGTGACACCCCCAAATCTAGGTACTCTATTACCAGGGAATTTGGTGCTCATTATCCAAAACTATTACATCTAACTACCCATAATAAAGGATAGAGATATAATTTAAATAACTTAAACAATAATCTTTCCCATTAAAGGGTTACATCAACTTTAAACAAGCCCAGGTAATCTAACCTTAAATTATTACGTAAGTCCTGCATCACATCACAAAATAAATTAAGTCTTATAACATAATTCATTCAAATAAATTCTCATAGATCTTCAACACTTGGACATCTTGCCCTTTCATTTGGCCGGAAGATGGCTCATCGACTTTCTCGACTTTATCTCAGCAGTATTATTGCAAGAGTGAGCAAACAATTGCTCACAGATATAAAGAATGATAATGGCAACCACATAAGGTTAAACATTAAATACTGAATAATAGAGAACTTGTTCTACAAATCAAGAATAGGAAATAAATTTACGAATTACATCTGAGGGTCTTTAAGACCATGAACTATGTCCTGAGGTTATTAAGTATTTCTATTTTCACCTTTAATAGTCGTTAGACTATACAGACCTTAACCTTCGTACTTAGGAGGATCAACCCTTCGTAACATGTATTATGCACAACCATCTAAACGCGAACGCGTACATAATCCCCTATATTAGGGTTGTTCATTTTAGTTTGACTTTAGGATTTCCGCACTAAAGAAAGTTTAGTTTGGAACTAGCTTATCAATCGCTCTAGAATTTTAGAACATTCGCCATATAGATTAATCAATAAAAGTTTGTTCACCGCTTAAAGGTTTAGCTCAACAACATAATTTTTAACAATAATAACTAAGTCAAGATTGAATATCAACAACTTACGATGGAATAGACATGGTATATAGAAAGTTATACATCCAAAGAAATTAGAAAATCTCATTTGAAACAATGATCTTGAACAGTTTATGCTTTGAAAGAGCAAGCAATAATGGTAGGGATTTGATTAACTCAAGACTAAAGTTTAGGAAACTTGCATAATGATAAATTAGGGTTAGAAATCTTGCTTGACAACAAAAAGGTAAACACAGTTATGAAACTTGCATTCGTTATAAAGAGAATGAAGTTAGAGACTTGCCTCGTGTGTAAACTACACAAATATAATAAACGTTCGCCAATTATCCTACATATACAATTAGGACCACAATACCATTTAGTTATTAACATTATGATTACAATATGTTATTATGACTTATAACATGTTTTAGGTCCTTTTATAATCATTAAAATATGTTAAGATAACATCTCCAAGTTTTGTCATTAGCAGCTTCATTACTGGTCTCGATCGACCAATGGCGCTACTTTAGCACCATAACTACCTATGAATCCGGCCTCTCCCATACCAAAGGCAACAAGGCCACGCTACAGCTTAAAGCAAAGCTCCTCAGCGCTACTAAAGGAAGCGCTACCACGCCTAAAGGCAACAAGTGCCCACGTTAGACACCGAGAATCGGGCTTTTAGTAATACTTAATTTAGACTCTACTCTTAAGCAAAAATTCTAATTTTCCCAATTCCACAGCAACTTAGACAAACTGAAAACCACATAATATGTACAACCAACTATTTTAACACCTAAAACATCATAACTACCAAACTTTTAAGGATTAAAACCATATTTTTGTTGTTTTCTCCATTTTAAACACTTTTTGCGAATTCAACCGCCAAATCCTTGTTTCTTAACCAAATTACATCATTCCAACTACGTTATTTTTGTTTCTTGATATACTAACACAATATGCAATCAATTTGCAGATTTTATCAAGTATTAGACATCAAATTTTGGAATTACACAAGCCATATTCATATATACATAACATTGTTACTGAATTCTTCTTCTTCAAACCAATTTTCGCATGAATTTAATACTCTAAAATCATTTGATAACATCATATAACAGATTATGAACCTTCTATAACACAATTATCAATACTCTAGCAAATCATCCACCCAATTCTCCTTTTTCCCAAGAAAACTCAAAAACATAACACACAACTTTCATAAATTTAATCACTAAAATTACTTTTATATAATGTTTACCGAGATTTTTTCATGTTTATAATCAACACCTTAACCTTATTCCAACAAAATTCTAATTTACAAAAAATAGGTATTGCAAAGAAGAATTAAGATAATTTATACTTTTAATCCTCTTAATTATTGGAGAAGATTGATAGAGAATTGTTTCAATTCCTTACTCTGATTCTCTTTTGTTCTTCTTCTCCCTCAATTTCTCTGTGTTCTTTCTCTCTACCTCTGTTCTTCTTAGTTAGCCATTAGGAAAATACGAGTAACATATATTAGCCTCCCTCTCCCCACATACTCTTCAGGTAAGAACCCACAAAGTTTACGTCAGTTAGATTAAGCCAAAGGCCACAAGGCCTTGTTTGGCTACTCACAAAAAAAAACTCCCATTCTAGTTTATTTAAATAATATTTATATTATATAGTTCCATGTGTCACACTTTTAATTTTGTTAATTTAAATATCTTATAATAATAATTATAATTTTTATTATAATTATACTTTATACTTAATAAATCATTATACATCTAATTTAATTATTAAATTAGACTAGAACATCATTTAATTTAATTATTTTCTTAAATATTAAGCGATTCATTTAATTTAATTATTAAATCAAATTTTCAAACAAAATTAACAAAATACCATCAATCAATTTAGTTAATGTGCACACTTAACTAAATTAATGCACCATAATTTTATCAATTATTTATTTATCTCAATTGTCGACGCCGAGGTTTTTATTTGTCCTTTTCGCTTTCTTGTTCTTTGGTGTTATCATGTTATGTGAGATTTGTTTGAAAAACTAGTGAAAAAGTTCTTCACCGTGATCGACTACTTCACCAAGTGGGTAGAAGCCCAAAGCCAAGAATGGACATCGATTTATCTTCACCGTGATCGACTTCAAGATAACCTTGGAAAAGTCTCTGCTTTAATCCCCGTAAGTTTAGATCAACCTCGGAGATAAACCCCGAGGCACTCAATTTAAACCCCAGAGATAACTCGGGGAGGTAAGGCACACCTCAGAGACAACCTTGAGGACATTCAGTACTCAAAGCAAATTCCAATCTCGTATATAACCCCGAAAGCGACTACTAAATCACCGAGAGTCGAGAGATAACCCTCATTGAGGGCAAAATTGTCATTTTGCCACCTTGATCCCACATTCACGCCATCTTAACAACAATTCATAACATATTCTACACAAAAGTGTCCTAAAAGAACCATAGCTTAAAATTCTGAGTGATTACTGCACAAGACAGTACGCCAGATAGAATTTGAAGACCTGAAGATCTGGTCATGGACCCATCTTCCCGGCTTCGTACTGTGACACCCCCAAATCCAGGTACTCTATTACCACGGAATTTGATGCTCACTATCCAAAACTATTACATCTAACTACCCATAATAAAGGATAGAGATATAATTTAAATAACTTAAACAATAATCTTACCCATTAAAGGGTTACATCAACTTTAAACAATCCCAGGTAATCTAACCTTAAATTATTACGTAAGTCTGCAGAATACATCACAAAATAAATTAAGTCTTATAACATAATTCATTCAAATAAATTCTCATAGATCTTCAACACTTGGACATCTTGCCCTTTCATTTGCTGGAAGATGGCTCATCGACTTTCTCGACTTTATCTGCAGTGTTAATTGCAAGAGTGAGTAAATAATTGCTCACAGATATAAAGAATGATAATGGCAACCACATAAGGTTAAACATTAAATACTGAATAATAGAGAACTTGTTCAACAAATCAAGAATAGGAAATAAATTTACGAATTACATTTGAGGGTCTTTAAGACCATGAACTATGTCCCGAGGTTATTAAGTATTTCTACTTTCACCTTTAATAGTCGTTAGACTATACAGACCTTAACCTTCGTACTTAGGAGGATCAGCCCTTCGTAACATGTATTGTGCACAACAATCTAAACGCGAACGCGTACATAATCCCTTATATTAGGGTTGTTCATTTTAGTTTGACTTTAGGATTTCCGCACTAAAGAAAGTTTAGTTTGGAACTAGCTTATCAATGGTTCTAGAATTTTAGAACATTCGTCATATAGATTAATCAATAAAAGTTTGTTCACTATTTAAAGGTTTAGCTCAACAACATAATTTTGAACAATAATAACTAAGTCAAGATTGAATATCAACAACTTACGATGGAATAGACATGGTATATAGAAAATTATACATCCAAAGATATTAGAAAATCTCATTTGAAACAATGAACTTGAACAGTTTATGCTTTGAAAGAGCAAGCAATAATGGTAGGGATTTGATTAACACAAGACTAAAGTTTAGGAAACTTACATAATGATAAATTAGGGTTAGAAAGCTTGCTTGACAACAAAAAGGTAAACACAGTTATGAAACTTGCATTTGTTATAAAGAGAATGAAGTTAGAGACTTGCCTCGTGTGTAAGCTACACAAATATAATAAATGTTCGCCAATTATCCTACATATATCATTAGGACCACAATACCAATTAGTTATTTACATTATGATTACAATATGTTATTATGACTTATAACATGTTTTAGGTCCTTTTATAATCATTAAAATATGTTAAGATAACATCTCCAAGTTTTGTCATATTAACATTCATTCTTTGGTCTCGATCGACCAATGGCGCTACCAAGCACCATAACTACTATGAAATCGGCTCTCCATGGCCTAAAAAGGCAATGCGTGACCAAGCTAAAAAGGCAAGGTGTTCCCAAGTAGAACACCAAAATCAGTTTTGCAGAACATGAATTTAGACTCTGCTCTTAAGCCAAAATTCCAATTTTCCCAATTCCACAGCAACTTAGACAAACTGAAAACCACATAATATGTACAACCAACTATTTTAACACCTAAAACATCATAACTACCAAAATTTTAAGGATTAAAACCATATTTTTGTTGTTGTCTCCATTTTAAACACTTTTAGCGAATTCAACCGCCAAATCCTTGTTTCTTAACCAAAGTACATCATTCCAACTATGTTATTTTTGTTTATTGATATACTAACACAATATGTAATCAATTTGGCATTCTATAAAGTATTAGACATCAAATTTTGGAATTACACAAGCCATATTCATATATACATAACACTGTTACTGAATTCTTCTTCTTCAAACCAATTTTCCCATGAATTTAATACTCTAAAATCATTTGATAACATCATATAACAGATTATGAACCTTCTATAACACAATTATCAATACTCTAGCAAATCATCCACCCAATTCTCCCCTTTTCCCAAAAAACTCAAAAACATAACACACAACTTTCATAAATTTAATCACTAAAATTACTTTTATATAATGTTTACCAGATTTTTCATGTTTATAATCAACACCTTAACCTTATTCCAACAAAATTCTAATTTACAAAAAAATAGGTATTGCAAAGAAGAATTAAGATAATTTATACTTTTAATCCTCTTGATTATTGGAGAAGATTGATAGAGAATTGTTTCAATTCCCTACTCTGATTCTCTTTTGTTCTTCTTCTCCCTCAATTTCTCTGTGTTCTTTCTCTCTACCTCTGTTCTTCTTAGTTAGCCATTAGGAAAATACACATAACATATATTAGCCTCCCTCTCCCCACGTACTCTTCAGGTAAGAACCCACAAAGTTTACGTCAGTTAGATTAAGCCAAAGGCCACAAGGCCTTGTTTGGCTACTCACAAAAAAACTCCCCATTCTAGTTTATTTAAATAATATTTATATTATATAGTTCCATGTGTCACACTTTTAATTTTGTTAATTTAAATATCTTATAATAATAATTATAATTTTTATTATAATTATACTTTATACTTAATAAATCATTATATATCTAATTTAATTATTAAATTAGACTAGAACATCATTTAATTTAATTATTTTCTTAAATATTAAGCGATTCATTTAATTTAATTATTAAATCAAATTTTCAAACAAAATTAACAAAAATACCATCAATCAATTTAGTTAATATGCACACTTAACTAAATTAATTCACCATAATTTCATCAATTATTTATTTATCTCAATTGTCGACGTTGAGATTTTTATTTGTCCCTTTTCGTTTCTTGTTCTTTGGTGTTATCATGTTATGTGAGATTTGTTTGAAAAAACTAATGAAAAAGTTCTTCACCGTGATCGACTACTTCACCAAGTGGGTAGAAGCCCAAAGCCAGTAACGGACATCGATTTATCTTCACCGTGATCGACTTCTGAAGATAACCTTGGAAAAGTCTGTTTTAATCCCCAAAAGTCGGCATCAACCTCGGAGATAAACCCCGAGGCACTCAATTTAAACCCCAGAGATAACTCGGGGAGGTAAGGCACACCTCAGAGACAACCTTGAGGACATTCAGTACTCAAAGAAGCCCAATCTCAGACATAACCCTGAGCAACGACTACTAAATCAGTCGAGAGCCAGAGATAACCCCGGTGAGGGGCAAAATTGTCATTTTGCCACCTCGATCCCACATTCACGCCATCTTAACAACAATTCATAACATATTCTACACAAAAGTGTCCTAAAAGAACCATAGCTTAAAATTACGAGTGATTACCGCACAAGACAATACGGGGATAGAATTTGAAGACCTGAAGATCTGGTCATGGACCCATCTTCCCGCTTTCAGATCGTGACACCCCCAAATCTAGGTACTCTATTACCAGGGAATTTGGTGCTCATTATCCAAAACTATTACATCTAACTACCCATAATAAAGGATAGAGATATAATTTAAATAACTTAAACAATAATCTTTCCCATTAAAGGGTTACATCAACTTTAAACAAGCCCAGGTAATCTAACCTTAAATTATTACGTAAGTCTGCAGAATACATCACAAAATAAATTAAGTCTTATAACATAATTCATTCAAATAAATTCTCATAGATCTTCAACACTTGGACATCTTGCCCTTTCATTTGCTGGAAGATGGCTCATCGACTTTCTCGACTTTATCTGCAGTGTTAATTGCAAGAGTGAGCAAACAATTGCTCACAGATATAAAGAATGATAATGGCAACCACATAAGGTTAAACATTAAATACTGAATAATAGAGAACTTGTTCTACAAATCAAGAATAGGAAATAAATTTACGAATTACATCTGAGGGTCTTTAAGACCATGAACTATGTCCTGAGGTTATTAAGTATTTCTATTTTCACCTTTAATAGTCGTTAGACTATACAGACCTTAACCTTCGTACTTAGGAGGATCAACCCTTCGTAACATGTATTATGCACAACCATCTAAACGCGAACGCGTACATAATCCCCTATATTAGGGTTGTTCATTTTAGTTTGACTTTAGGATTTCCGCACTAAAGAAAGTTTAGTTTGGAACTAGCTTATCAATCGTTCTAGAATTTTAGAACATTCGTCATATAGATTAATCAATAAAAGTTTGTTCACTGTTTAAAGGTTTAGCTCAACAACATAATTTTTAACAATAATAACTAAGTCAAGATTGAATATCAACAACTTACGATGGAATAGACATGGTATATAGAAAGTTATACATCCAAAGAAATTAGAAAATCTCATTTGAAACAATGATCTTGAACAGTTTATGCTTTGAAAGAGCAAGCAATAAGGGTGGGATTTGATTAACTCAAGACTAAAGTTTAGGAAACTTGCATAATGATAAATTAGGGTTAGAAATCTTGCTTGACAACAAAAAGGTAAACACAGCTTATGAAACTTGCATTCAAGTTATAAAGAGAATGAAGTTAGAGACTTGCCTCGTGTGTAAACTACACAAATATAATAAACGTTCGCCAATTATCCTACATATACCATTAGGACCACAATACCAATTAGTTATTAACATTATGATTACAATATGCTATTATGACTTATAACATGTTTTAGGTCCTTTTATAATCATTAAAATATGTGAAGATAACATCTCCAAGTTTTGTCATTAGCGAAGAATTTCATTATCGGTCTCGATCGACCAATGGCGCGGCCGCACCATAACTACATATGAATCCGGCTCTCCCGCACCCAAGGGCATCCCGCCTCGCTTAAAGGCAGCTGGGCCTCATGAAAAGGCAACAGACCAAGGCTTAGATACCAAAATTAGTTTTATGTAACACTAATTTGACTCGCTTCTTAAGCCAAAATTCCAATTTTCCCAATTCCACAACAACTTAGACATACTGAAAACCACATAATATGTACAACCAACTATTTTAACACCTAAAACATCATAACTACCAAAACTTTAATGATTAAAACCATATTTTTGTTGTTTTCTCCATTTTAAACAATTTTAGTGAATTCAACCGCCAAATCCTTATTTCTTAACCAAATTACATCATTCCAACTACGTTATTTTTGTTTCTTGATATAATAACACAATATGCAATCAATTTGCAGATTCTGTCAAGTATTAGACATCAAATTTTGGAATTACACAAGCCATATTCATATATACATAACACTGTTACTGAATTCTTCTTCTTCAAACCAATTTTCCTATGAATTTAATACTCTAAAATCATTTGATAACATCATATAACAGATTATGAACCTTCTATAACACAATTATAAATACTCTAGCAAATCATCCACCCAATTCTCCCTTTTTCCCTAGAAAACTCAAAAACATAACACACAACTTTCATAAATTTAATCACTAAAATTACTTTTATATAATGTTTACCAGATTTTTCATGTTTATAATCAACACCTTAACCTTATTCCAACAAAATTCTAATTTACAAAAAATAGGTATTGCAAAAAAGAATTAAGATAATTTATACTTTTAATCCTCTTGATTATTAGAGAAGATTGATAGAGAATTGTTACAATTCCTTACTCTGATTCTCTTTTGTTCTTCTTCTCCCTCAATTTCTCTGTGTTCTTTCTGTGTATTCTTTCAGCACTAAAGAAAGTTTTGTTTGGAACTATCTTATCAATGGTTCTAGAATTTTAGAACATTCATCATATAGATTAATCAATAAAAGTTTGTTCACTGTTTAAAGGTTTAGCACAACAACATAAGTTTGAACAATAATAACTAAGTCAAATTTGAATATGAACAACTTACGATGGAATAGACATGGTATATAGAAAGTTACACATCCAAATAAATTAAAAAATCTCATTTGAAACAATGAACTTGAACAGTTTATGCTTTGAAGAGCAATCAATAATGGTAGGGATTTGATCAACACAAGACTAAAGTTTAGGAAACTTGCATAATGATACATTAGGGTTAGAAAGCTTGCTTGACAACAAAAAGGTAAACACAGTTATGAAACTTGCATTCGTTATAAAGAAAATGAAGTTAGAGAACTTGCCTCGTGTATAAGCTACACAAATATAATAAACGTTCGCCAATTATCCTACATATACTATTAGGACCACAATACCAATTAGTTATTAACATTGTGATTACAATATGTTATTATGACTTATAACATGTTTTAGGTCCTTTAATAATCATCAAAATATGTTTTGATAACATCTCCAAGTTTTGGTCATTAGTAGCTCATTATCGGGTCTCGATCGACCAACGGCGGCCACGCCCATAACTACATATGAATCTTATGCTACCAAGCACCCTAAGGCAAATAGCGTCTGCTAGACACTAGAATCAGTTTTGTAGAACACGAATTTAGACTCTACTCTTAAGCCAAAATTTCAATTTTCCCAATTCCACAGCAACTTAAACAAACCGAAAACCACATAATATGTACAACCAACTATTTTAACACCTAAAACATCATAACTACAAAACTTTTAAGGATTAAAACCATATTTTTGTTGTTTTCTCCATTTTCAACACTTTTAACGAATTCAACCGCCAAATCCTTGTTTCTTAACAAAATTACATCATTCCAACTATGTTATTTTTGTTTCTTGATATACTAACACAATATGCAATCAATTTACAGATTTTATCAAGTATTAGACATCAAATTTTGGAATTACACAAGCCATATTCATATATACATAACAATGTTACTGAAATCTTCTTCTTTAAACCAATTTTCCCATGAATTTGATACACTAAAATCATTTAATAACATCATATAACAGATTATGAACCTTCTACAACATAATTATCAATACTCTAGCCAATCATCCACCCAAATCTCCCTTTTTCCCAAGAAAACCCAAGAACATAACACACAACTTTCATAAATTTAATCACTAAAATTACTTTTATATAATGTTTACCAGATTTTTCATGTTTATAATCAACACCTTAACCTTATTCCAACAAAATTCTAATTTACAAAAAATAGGTATTGCAAAGAAGAATTAAGATAATTTATACTTTTAATCCTCTTAATTATTGGAGAAGATTGATAGAGAATTGTTTCAATTCCTTACTCTGATTCTCTTTTGTTCTTCTTCTCCCTCAATTTCTCTGTGTTCTTTCTCTCTACCTCTGTTCTTCTTAGTTAGCCATTAGGAAAATACGCGTAACATATATTAGCCTCCCTCTCCCCACGTACTCTTCAGGTAAGAACCCACAAAGTTTATGTCAGTTAGATTAAGCCAAAGGCCACAAAGGCCTTGTTTGGCTACTCACAAAAAAACTCCTCATTCTAGTTTATTTAAATAATATTTATATTATATAGTTCTATGTGTCACACTTTTAATTTTGTTAATTTAATTAACTTATAATAATAATTATAATTTTCATTATAATTATACTTTATACTTAATAAATCATTATATATCTAATTTAATTATTAAATTAGACTAGAACATCATTTAATTTAATTATTTTTTCTTAAATATTAAGCGATTCATTTAATTTAATTATTAAATTAAATTGTCAAACAAAATTAACAAAAATGCCATTAACCAATTTAGTTAATGTACACTTAACTAAATTAATGCACCATAATTTCATCAATTATTTATTTATCTCAATTGTCGACGTCGGGATTTTTATTTGTCCCTTTTCGTTTCTTGTTCTTTGGTGTTCTCATGTTATGTGAGATTTGTTAGAAAAAACAAGTGAAAAAGGTCTGACATGTATTATGTCGACGATTTGACTGTAAGAGTCGCTAGTTGGTATTTTTAATTGGTTGCACCAATGCAACCGAGAAAAGGTTTGCACATTGACCCAGTGTTGTGACACTGCTAGACGGGTCTGTGAAACTGAGATTCATTTAGGTTCGGGGGATTGATTATGCGGAGGGAAGGTGTTAGGCACTTCCTAGACATCCGTATACCACTATGACCGCCACTTTTCAAGAAACTATTATATGAATGTGTGTGTGTGTGTGTGTAGATCAATGTGCAATTTATTTAGAAGTAGTGCGAGGCCTCATTCACACCTATATACAAAGGGTTTGAATTTATATGAAAAATTCAGTTTTAAACATGATATAGCAGTGAAGTTTTGTAAAAGAGGTTTTTCAAACCCTGAGCTCAATAGTAATTGAGACATTTTCATACTTCCACTTTATTATTAAATATTCGGGTTGTTTGCTTTTATTTTCGAGATGCGAAGCATCTTCGAGAAAATAATATATAGCACTGCTGAACTCCTCATGGGCATGATGACCATCTAAGGAAATTCAAACACCGTGAATAATTTACAAGCTGCTTACAGCTTAAAATATCTATCACGGGAACCGAATCTAGATTCAGTAGACTGAATTTGTGATCACATGAACCCTAGGCTCACATGATGCCACGATTTATATGAAAGCAGTAAGCAATTATATATATATAAGTTGTAAATATATATATACAGACATGATCAACCACCATGAAGTACCTCCATGGGGGATCGAAAATGTAAATATATAAAAGCGATAAATATATATATAGAGACATGATCAACCACCACGAAGCACCTTCACGGGGGATCAAAAATGTAAATAAAGCAATAAATGCGATCAACCACCACGAAGTAAACTCCAGGCGGGACAAAATGTAAAGAAAGCAGTAAAGATGATCAACCACCACGAAGCAAACTCCAGGCAGGATGAAATGTAAATAAAGAAATAAAAGGCCACGAAGTAAACTCCAGGCCTGACAGAAATGTATATATATATATAGGCAAGTAAATGCTCCAGACATAAGTCTAGTCTGAATCAAGGCATAACTCGATAATGTTAGTCCATATATATATATACATATATAAGTATATATATATACAGATAGAAATGAAAATCATGGACTGAAGTTCGGGTATACACACACAACACGACTCTCAATGTGAAGAATAGTGTGTGCAAAGATGAAGAGAAAGGCTTTATAATGTGTGAGAAGGCTTACAGTGGGCTGCCAAAGAAGACTTCTATGGCTATAAATGGATGAACACTTAACTCTCGCCGATAAAAATATAGCTATATGTGAGCTAACACGTGTTTAAAATGAGAAAGCACTCAATATAGGGTGTGTAAAGAGCAAATTTGATAGGGCTTCCTCGCCTTTTTTCTCTTACAAATGGCCACCCCAAGCTCTATATTTATAGAGCCGGTGGCCACAGGTGTACCTACAGTAGCCGAAGATGCACCTGTTGTTGCCCGGGGTGCCTCGGGCTCCATAGGTCCTGCCATCTCGAAGTACGTGCACTTGTGCACTATGATGTCCGCTCGAACATGCAGAACTTCAATCCGAACATCTGATTGAGGTGTACGAGACCTTTCTCAGACTTCTGTTGTCGAGAGTTACGTAATGACATGGGATTAGAGGTTGAATGAAGTCAGGAAGAGGGGACCATGCCCATGGTCTTCAAGCTTCAAATTCTATTTGGTGTGCTGTCATGCGTAATAGTCACTCGGGATTGGAACTCCTTAGGTCTTGTGGGACATTACTATGTAGAAATGTATGTATGAAATGTTGTGACGGCGCGCTGGGGTTGAGGTGGCAAGATGATATTTCCCCTCACCGGGGTTATCTCCGGTTTGGGCTGATAGTAGACGTTGCTCAGGGTTATCTCTGAGATTAGACTGCTGCAAGTGTTTGAATTCTGCAGGGTCATCTTTGAGTGTGCATGTCTTCCCGGTGTTATCTTTGGGTCTTTGGAATGTGTGCCTAAGCAAGAGGTCTGAGATTGAAGATGATTGCATGCATTTGAAACAAGCATTTCCAGGGTTATCACCGGAACTGCAACGGCATTCCTTGGGGTTATCTCCAAGGATGAAACTTGGGGTTTTCTCCGAGGTTGGAATTGATATTCCCGGTGTGTGTTTAAGGCTTGCGACTAAACTTCTGGTGGAATCAGGAATGGATGTGAGCTATCTTCCAAGGTTATCTCTAAAAGATGAATCTACCCTCCTGCAATGTTAGTATAAGGTGTGCAAAAAATTTCGAGTGTCTACAGATGCCACTCTTTATCATATTCATGCAATGCAAGGAATGGATAGGATAAAGAATCCTAGACACTTGAAATGCAAATAAGATAAACATGATGCTATGTGCAGCAATATGATGCAAATGCATGATGCATGTTATTGGATTATTTTCCAACATGATGGAATGATTGTCGGTTCCCTATTAATCCTGTCGGGGATGACAATTAGTGATGTCTTGGACATGCGATCCAAGTTTTCTAGGATGTTGACGTTTGGGGTTATCACCAAAGTCCTGAATCCTTGATACATACTTTACTCTGAAGATGTACCTCTTGTATGCAAGAGATCTGTGGGGATAAAGCTATGTCTGTTTTGAGGATGTGTATAACATATTTCATCATCAGTCCTTTCCGATGAGGATGGTCTTCTCTGGTTTGTGTCACTAGCATATACCATGGACTTGTTGGAGTTACTGCCAAAAGTATGTATTGTCAGGGCTGCCTGACCTTCACTGATGTGTGTATCACCGGATAGATCCCTGTTGGGCAAACTGTCAAGCCTGCTTGACCTTCATTGATGTGTGTATTAATGGTTGAATTACGTTGTAACCACCGACGGGGAACATGTCAAGGCTACTTGACCTTCATTGACGCGTATATCAATGGTTGCATGGTGTTATGACCCCCGCCGCGGAAGGTTGTGGATAAGTGCACTGATGGATGAGATCATCAAATGGCCTCTGATGCTTCGATGGGTTTACTTGTCATCGATTGAAATGACATCAAGGCTGCTTGACCTTCATTGAGTCATACATCAATGGTTGAATTATGTTGTAACCCCTGTCGGGGAACAAGTCAAGGCTGCTTGACCTTCATTGATGCGTATATCAATGGTTGCATTGCGTTATGACACCTGCCGGGGAAGGTGCCTTTTAGGGTTACAACCTTGTATTTGGCGGCATCGGACCTGTGTGAGGTATTGCCAAGCATGATTTGCAAAAGTTGAGGTCACTGGTATAGTATACCTTGTATTCAAGTGAATACTAATGAATGATATGTGAAGCCAGAGTTTGGCCCGTGAAAACCAAGATTTTAGGCTATTCCGCTCAATTGCGTAGCATTTTTAGTCCTGATTTGGCCTTTTCAGCTTGTTAGACCTCTTTTGCAACTCGAACTGAACTGATCCGGAGGGGTGGGACCCATGTAGAGGTGCCACAGGTACACCTGCTTCCAACCGCGGGTATGTAATGCATGCAGGTTGCTTTCATAAGTCACTTTCAAGTTGTGTCACGAAAGAAATCTGAGATCTCTTCTTCAGATATGCTGAGTTTGGGCGACTTTCCGCAAATTCTACTACCGTACAAGTGTTCTACACTGTCCTGGTAATGTATGCATGTATTATTTTCCAGTTTCTATCCGTTGGAAAATGACTTATCACATGAAATGCATCTAGACACATAATAGTGAATATGCATGATGATATGACTTTATAAAAAATATTCAACATAGTAGATGTTTGTATTAAACCATGCTGAACATAATGATGTGAAAAAATTTGACTTTTGAAACAGTCAAATTGGCACCTTTTACTGTTATTTCTTATCCTATTTGAGGACAAATGAGTAAAGGTAGAAAAGCAAAATAATCCTGGTAATTAGACTACACTTACGAATTTTTTACTATGATGTATTAATGCATGTAGGATGTATATGACTGTGGGTAGGTGTTCTACTGAATGGCCACCTAATCATGTCTATGTGCATGTGGATAGTCCTATTTAGAAAGGGGACTATGGAAAAATTTTCCAAAATGTAGGCATTGGGTAGTCATGCATTTTTAACTCTATTGTAGACGTAAGTTAAAATAATGCATGCATACATGTAGTCATAAAAATGCATTTTGAAAAGCTTAAGATAAGAATTTACCACACCCTTTCTGAGGTGATTTGGAGATTTGTTGTCCATATATGATGGATCCAGATCAGCCGAGTAGTTCCCGTAGGACAACTTCTGGTGTACGGAGAAGGACTTCCGAAGTGCCTCGACCCCGTTCTGTTAGACAGCATCGTCATTTGGTGGAGGTGGTGATACATCCTGTCTAGGTTGAAGTGCCAGACGTCGAGGATGAGGAGGAGGATATACCGGTTGCGGACCTTGCTCCTGTTGCACGTGTACCCCGTAGGGATTTGTCAGGCATTCAGGTGGTGAAGCCAGAGCTTCTGGGTGACTTGAGTCGACACCCTTTAGTTTACCTGCATGCAAATGAGTTATAAAGTTAGATCTTAATCTTCCTTATTTCCTATTGATGAGGATTAAAGGATTCTGATGTTGATCTGCATTTGATGTAGGTTCTCAGCTTTACATAGCATCGAGGGAACTGGTTCAACATCCACTTTATATACCAGGCTTTGCATGATAATATTAGAGCGATTGTACATGGCTGGGGATTCAGGATGTTCTTTTCCATTCTACCCCGCCGTTGTCCCTAGGGTTACCTCAGGGCATTGTTTGAGCGCTGGTTTCACCAGACTTAATCACTCCATTTTCTAAACTGTGAGGTGATGATGACGCCGATGCATTGGCAGTTTATCACAGGTATGGAGTTTGAAGGGGTACCAGTGCCTTGTATGGTGGATATCGCCCCTACTACCTTCAAATCCTTGCTAGGAGTTCCAGACGGGGCGCTCAAGGGCAGGACTATACATACAGGTCCTTTGAGCATAGATGTTATGAGCGGGCTGTTTAAGTGAGCCCATACTCGATGATATGAGAGTCAGGGTTCGCATTCTTCAGTGATTGTTCCTGATGATAATTAGGGGATACTTCATAGCAAATAACTCTTCCATGGTGTCCTTCGTTTTGATCAGCGTCACTCGACACGTGGACCGTATAGGAGATTATGATTGGGGTTCCTACACCTTTACCTACTTCCTCAGGGGAATGCGCATACGCTCGCAAGGATTGACCGAGGCTTGGTTAGGATTCTACCCATTTCTGCTGGTGAGTATTTCTCTTGTCTTTTCCCATGTATAGATTAAGAGTGTTAACTGATAGTAGATGTTTGCCTTTGTGTTGGCAGTTTTGGACCGATGAGAGGCTCCCATGTTTGCGTCCTGTGAGTTTGTTAGGCTTAGATACATATCCACGAGGACGAAGATGGCATCATTCCATACTGGCGGAGGTCCCTATTGCGGAGGGTTTTACTCATTACCGCCTACAGCTGGAGTTGTTGACAGCGGATCTCATTACGTGGGCTCCCTATTCTGGGGAGTACTTGAGCATTGGACTTGAGGATGGGTACCCGACTGGAGTTGAGTACGTGATTTCCACCCGTAGGATTCCTCTCTTCACAGATGGAGGATGGGAGCTCAACTTAGGAGAGCGTGCTATCAAGAGCACTATAGGAGAGATTCGTATGTCGATCTTGCCTCCTGCCAGGCGTTATTGGCCTATTTCATAGTCACCCGTCATCGATATCACATTGTTGGGTGTTGACAGTTTTGTAATCTTGTCGAGGGTCCTTACACTCGTGAGAGATGTTCCAAAGATTGGTGGTTCCTCGCACCATTGGAGCCTGCACTGCGCGTCACACAGCTTCATGGGGATATGGTTCCGTGATCCGTGATGATGATGGATTGGTTAGCTTGTGTCCTAGATCCGACTCATTTGACACAAATTGATTTGACCTGACCTTGATTGGACCGCACATTTCTTTATCCCAAGACTTGGGCACCGATCCTTCAAAGGCAGACTTTTTTTCCGTCCGGCTACTCTGTGCTGGCCCCCTCGTGTGACCCATATGGTTTTTTCGGTGTAGATCCTCCCTTGTATAGGCCTGACATCCTTGTGGATAGAGATCCAATGACTTAGGAAGAGTTACATCAGGTGGACAAGATTGATGATGTAGATATTAACACCATTGTCTTCATCTGGTGCATATTCTCGTTATCTCTTTTGATAGGCCTCTATTAGACATTGGGTAGCTTCTCCCCTTTCTCGCTATATCTTTTGATAGGCCTCTGTTAGTTGTAGGGCAGTTTTTCCCCATATCCCTATATTTTAGCTATACAGAGATGTGTTAGATAATGATATACTTTGGAATGTATGTATAGTTTTCTATTCCCTATATCATATTGCCATCTATTATATCATGCATGTTATTATGTTATGCATATGTATGTATGTCCAGAGATATTCAGCATTGACCCCTGGATGGTCTTATAACATGGCTCGTACAGATGTCTTCCTCGATAGTTAGTCGTATTGATCATACCCCACCATTATTGGTGGTATCTGGTATGTGATCATGGTATGATAGTATGTCACCATCAGACAGGGTGATTATAGATCGTCTATTGCAACATACTATGACTCTGTTGATGTTCCAGGTTCCTGCAGGATTCGTAGAGGGCATGCTGGAGCACTGGGTATCGGAGAGGCATGTTTTCCGATTTGGGACCCAAGAGTTGACTCTTATTCTGGAGGAGTATGCACGTTTGATGATGCTGCCACTAGATAGACCTTATGTGCATATGGCAATTGGAGACATAAGTAGACAGTTCATGACCCTCACTGGATTGAGACGTAGGGTGGTGCAGGATGAGCTCACATCTAGCCATGTTATATCCCAGTGTTTTCTGTTTAACAGATTTGGCTTTGAGGATAGTTACACACGGCATTCTGGGGATTTCACCACACCGGAGGATCATTGGCATTTGGCCAGAGTGGATGTACTGCTATTGTGCATATTGTCATATGTCTACATGCCACGGTACATGGATGAGTTGGACATAAGGGTCATCATGGCAGTGAGAGCTCTTAGGGAGGGTCACACCATTATACCGATGATTATAGTAGAGACTCTGAGGTCGGCTACATACTGCTGCACTCATCCGACGGGAGTGTTTACAGGAAGCTTGGTCATGTTGTACGTGTGGTTTATGTCACACTTGAGACCGATTGCCACTTTTAGACGGCATGGGTGTTGTTTCACCCATGATGTAGCCATATCATACTCCTTTCAGCCTGCGGAGTGTATAGATACTGCATCTTAGTCAGCTTTCCTTGAAGGGATCGGAGATCCGTTTGCTATATTATCGTATACGGGGCTTAGCTCACCCTACAGCTTCATCACTCATGCTCCGGGCATGGATTATCTCCCTCTAGCTAATTTGAGAGGCATGATTACTTACCACCCACTAGTCGTGATGTGTCAGTTTGACCAATTCTAGGATTTTCATCCTTTTGAGGGGGCATTGAGTCAGCGCTTCACTTCTCACCACTTATCATCAGAGGATAGATCCAGGTTGTATGCCTATTGGGATCAACGTGAACTAGCTAAGTTTTCTATCAGCCATCTTGGTTGTTCTGCGAAGTATTCCGCATGGATGGAGGCAGAAACTGCATCAACTATGGCCGTATCCACAGTACAGGGGATTAATTTCGATGATAAGGAGCCTATGGAGGAGGCTTTTATTCCCATCGAGGAGGATTTGATTATTGGGTTGCCAGCAGTTGTGATGGATTTTCCCACTACGAGTGCTACTGTGATTCAACATTCAGTATAGTATCTGGAGCAGAGTCTACATCTGATGACCTTTGAGAGAGATCATGCTAGGGCCTTGATGTTGACAGCTCTTGATGGGAGAGACGCAACTCTATTAGAAAGAGACGAGGCTATATCAGCAAGAGATGCATTAATTATAGAGCGGGATGTTTGCCCATATCTCGCCTTTGAGATGTAGCCATCATCACGAGGATCAGACTTCATGAGATCCCTTACGACCGCATCCTTGCCGATATGAGTGCATACATACATTGATGAGCATCATGCCACCTTGCAGTTAGCCTCGGATCTGCTAGCTCGTGTAGATACCATTGGGCAGGAGCTTGCAGCTTTACCTCCTTCTTTGGAGAGGGATGCTGTGTTAGATCTGATAGTCCGTATACACACAGATCCGTAGATAGACTTGTATTTTCCTACACAGACTAACTTAGCCATTTTGTCATGTACAGTACATATGTATATATCAAACAATATTATATATGGCAGGGAAATATATTTTGATTCACTTACCTTTTAGTTATGCCTTGATACTTGTTTGATATTTTTCTGCTTCTGCAGGGCTTGTGATCTTGATGCATTCTGAACTCATCCTTGATGTATGAACATTGAGACATCTCAGGATCTTTCAGAACGGATCATTGATCTATGTGTATCCCTACCATCTTTGGTGTTTTGGGACTGTTTTCTGTATGTAGATGTTGAGAGGAGTGTGACTTTTGCTCTCTGAGATTGACTTCACCACAGATGGTCGCCAATACTCCTATTTAGGATGAGCCTAGTTAATTCCACCTCTTATGGATTGGTGTTTCTCTTTGAGGCACAATCACAACTTAGATGGTCGCCGATTCTCCTATTTTTGAGGAGAGGCTAGGTAGTTCCATCCCTTTGGTCTGAAGTTGATGAAATGTGGTGGATTGAAGATTGATTCCAGTACCAGATGACAAGTTTTTATGTTTTGGTAGGGGGTTAGACCGAAGTATAAATGGCTACCTACGTACTCCTATTGAAGAGGAGATCTGGTATGCGTAGTTCAAACCTTGTGTAAGAGGTTCAACGCTAAATGTGAAGGGTGTAAATGGGTGTAGAAGCTTTATTGATGAAGAAGGGTGTAGAAGTGTTTTTGTGGTTTTTGTTTTTGTAGAGAAAGGGCAAAAATGTTTTTGTTTTTTTTATTGCGTCCGGGCCATATAACATATGGTTGCCTACGTACTCCCGAGTATCAGGGAGATCAGGTCGACATAGTTCGCCCCTCAGGATAATTTGCAGCCGAAGAGAAGTCTGAATCCCATGTGCAGACTATACTGCGGGGAAAAGAAAGTTTGATCCCATGCTTGGGACAAACTGCATGTGTGAAAAAGTTTGATCCCGTCTTCAGGACAAGTGCAAGTATAGAAAAGTTTAATCCCGTCTTCAGGATAAACTGCAGGTGTGAAAGGTTCAATCCCTGGGAGGATAACCGAAATTGTATAAAAGGTATGAAATGAGGTGAAACCAGGCTGCTGGTTTGAAGTGTTTGTTTCCCTGAGGGGCAGAAGAGTATGTAAAAAGGGTTAGAAAACTGAAATGATTGGTGATCTAATGATCCAAAGCCAGAATGTTTGCTTGATGGTAACCTCAGACATAGTACCATTTCACGGTGTCCGAGTTGATAAGCTATGGAAAGTCATCACCATCCATTTCCTGTAGTCTGAGAGAGCCTCATGTCAATACTTCTTTGACGACAAATGGGCCTTCCCAGTTAGGAGAAAAATTTCCCTTAGATTGATCTTGGTTGTCAATGATCTTCTTCAAAATCAAGTCATGTTGTTTGAACTGCCGTAGCCGGACTTTTCTGTTATTGGATCTGGCGATCCTTTACTAATATAACTGACCATGGAAGATAGCCGTGGTTCGCCTTTCGTCTATTAGAGACAATTGGTGATACCTGTCTTGTACCCATTGGTCTTCATCCAGTTGAGCGTCCATTAACACTCTGAGGGATTCCATTTCCACCTCTATGGGGAGCACTGCTTCCATCCCATAGGCTAATGAGTAGGGGGGTTGCCCAAGTGGAAGTACGCATTGAAGTTCTGTAGGCTAATAAATTCAGAGGCAAGAGGTCAGACCATCCTTTCTGATTGGCGGACATTTTTTGCATGATCTTCTTGATATTTTTATTAGCTGCTTCAACAGCACCATTCATCTTTGGATGGTAGATGACGGAGTTAAGATGTTTGATGTGGAATTTACAGCAAAACTCCTCCATTATTTTGTTGTTGAGGTTATTAGCATTGTCTGACACAATTACCTCTGGTTGTCTATATCGAGAAATGAAATTATTTCTGATGAAAGCAATGATGACTTCTTTGGTAACCCTAGGGAAGAAGGCTTCTTTTACCCACTTGGTGAAGTAGTCGATCATGGTGAAGATAAACCGATGTCCATTACTAGTTTTGGGCTCGATGGGCCCGATAACATCCATTCCCCACATTGAGAAGGGCCATGGAGAATTCATGTTGTGGAGTTCCCTTGGAGGGGCGTGGATGGCATTTTCATGAATTTAACATTAATAACACCTCTTGACGTGATCATCACAGTCATCTTTGAGAGTAAGCCAATAATGTCCTATTCTGAGGATTTTCTTGACAAGTAGGGGGCTTCTTATGTGTGGGCCACATACTCCACCATAGATCTCATCCTTGAGCCTCTGAGCTTGGTCTTTTTCCAAACATCTGAGGAGACCTAATCCTGCATCTCTTTTGTAGAGTGCATCTCCGCTCAGGTAGAATCTCATAACCATTCGATGAATCCGCCTCTTTTCAGTTGGGCTCGCCTCAACGGGTGTAGATCCATCTCCCAGATACTCCTTGATATGTTGATACCAAGGGTTGTGGATGGGAGGTAGCTCATCCGATACTTCTCTAACATAGTTCCCATAGGCTGGGGCCTTTTGCAGGGAAAATGTGATGTTTGGCATGTTTTCCTTGTCAGATATGTGAATCAAGGAGGCCAATGTTGCGAGTGCATTCGCAAAATCATTCCTATTACGAGGAATGTGTGAAAAGGAAATTTCTTCGAACTCCAAAGCCATCTTTAAACTTGTCCATGGTAAGGCATCAAATATAGTTCCTTGGTTTCATAGATTCCTGTGGATTATTTGATTACCAATTCGAAATCCCCAAAGACAGTTAACCACCTTATGCCCATTGAACGGGCAAGTTTTAGCCCCATGATACAGCCTTCATACTCAGTTGTGTTGTTGGTGTTGACAAACTACAATTTGATAACGACGGGATACTGCCCCCCATATCGGATACTAGAACAGCTCCAACTCTAGAGCCTTCTGTGTTAACAACTCCATTAAAATACATTTTCCACGTACGGTATGTATCGTACTGATGGTGTTACTAAACTGCCATTACCCCTTCATCAGGGAAGTATGTTTCCAAGGGTTTAAAGTCCCCTGCAGGTGCGGCGGCCAGTTGATCTGCAAATCTATGACCTTTGTTAGACTTTTGCATCACATAGACGATGTCAAATTGCTATAGAATCAACTGCCATCTGGAAAGCCGACAATTCAGTATGGGCTTACTGAACACGTACTTGAGAGGATCCACGTGGGATATGAGATGGGTTGTGTGACCATGGAGGTAATGCTATAACCTCATGGAAGCCCATGCTAAAGCACAACAAGTCTTCTCAATCAGAGTGTACTTGTGTTCACCATCTTCAATCTTTTCTTTGAGGTAATAGATAGCTCGCTTTTTTTCGCCTCTCTCGTCTTTCTGTCTGCTTACGACCCATAGCATTGTCATTAATGGGCAGGTACATGAACAGGGGAACATCATCCCTGGGAGGTACCAAAATAGGAGCGTTAACCAGTTGCTCTTTGATTGTAAGGAAGGCTTTCTAACACTCATCATTCTATTTCATAGAGGAGTTCCTCCTTAACAATTTAAAGATAGGCTCACAGGTTGTTGTAAATTGAGAGATAAACCTACTAATGATGTTAATTCTTCCCAAAAATCCCCGTATTTCCTTCTCTATATGAGGAATGGGCATTTCCTTGATGGCCTAGATTTTGGTGGGATCCAGCTCAATCCCTTTCTAGCTGACTAGGAAACCTAGCAACTTTCCTGATCTAACACCAATGGCGCACTTGGCTGGATTCAACATTAAGTTATATTGCACAACCTATTGAAGAGCTTTTTGAGATGGTCTAAGTGGTCTTCCTCCCTTCGGGACTTGACAATGATGTCATCCACATAGATCTCTATCTCCTTATGTATTAAGTCATAGAAATGAGCCATCATAGCTCGCTGATAGGTTGCCCCGACATTGATGAGGCCGAATGACAACCGTCTGTAGCAGAAAGTTCCCTAAGGCATGATGAAAGCAGTTTTCTCACAGTCCTCCTCAGCGATCATAATCTGATGATACCCCGCGAAGCAATCCGCAAAGGAGTACATGCCGTATTGAGCAATATTGTCAATGAGAATGTGGATAAAGGGCACGGGAAAGGTATGTTTAAGGAAAGCATTGTTCAAATCTTGGTAATCCATGCAAACTCGCACCTTTCCTCCTAGTTTAGGCGTGAGAACTATGTTGGATATCCATTCCGAATATGTAGACACCATGATAATACCAGCTTGAAATTATTTCACAATTTCTTATTTCACCTTTAAACTCCACTAAGGTTTCAATTGCCTGAGCTTCTGCCTGACTGGCTTAAATATCTCTTTAATGGGAAGGCAATGAAGGACAATGTCAGTGGACAAACCCACCATGTCTTCATGAGACCATGCAAACACATCCTGGAGAAAAGGCACCTCATCAGTAAGTACAGGCACATCTAAATTCAGAGTCCTGAAACAAAATATGCTGTCACTTAATGTATGAAATTGTTTAATCATACAAAAGTGTTAGCATGTACTGATAAAATAATTGCTAATATTGTTCAGAAAAGTAAACAATTAAAGTTATCTACCGGGTAGAGGGATTTTTGCCCGTTTTCCCCTCATCGACCAATGCATAGAGTGCTGCTCCAATTGTCGAGAGTAAAGTCCTGAGGGACTGCAGTGATGGAGGGGCTATCATCGTCCTCCTTTTACTGAATGATGACCATAACATCTTGGTAATCATCGTCTGGGGTGTATCTGTTTGTATGTTCATCATGGATAATTGAAATTTAAGTAGGCACACTTAGAAGCGTGGGTTGAATAAGTGTGGGAACAAACGATGTCAAACTTTTGATCAAATAAAAATTCTTTTGGATATTCAATTCAGGAGGCTGGATTCTAAATCCTTATAAAGTAAAATGTTAAGACAAGATGTTTAGTTGATGTAAAACTTTCCAAAATGCTTAATTTAGAAACTTAGCCTTTTTCAGAATGTGATTATGTGAAAACACAAAATTGAATTAGGTTTATAAGTTTATAGATATTGAATGCAACTTTGGTGGATAGTTGATGATTGATGGGATAATTTAGCACAATAAGCAATCATATGAACATTAGGAATTTTTACGTGGTTCAAATTTCTATCCTCTATTCTAGTGGCCTAATCCACGTCCAATACAAACTAGTATTGGAGACTCTCTTTATTAATTAACTTTGTTTACAATTAAACCCCTTTATAAGACAAGTTTCACAACCTTTGAGTACTTATACTCCCCGAGCACCTTTGTTCCCTGTGCACCTATGCACCCTTAAGCACCTATGCTTCCTTGAACTCGCTTGCAAAACCCCTAATCCAACCCGGATTAGAATCCTTAGACTAACAACTTAGTCTACCACATGTTTAGAGAATTGATCAAATATATGACAACAAAATAAACTATGATCAAAGCAATAATTATATAAACAATTCAAGGCTCAACTAGAATGCAATGATCAAAATATAAAAGATAAAGATATCACCGATTAAAGCACAAAGAGAAAAGCTGAAATTAATTGAGAGCTTGATGCACAATAGTTTTAGTAATGATTCTTCACAATTTACAAACTTTGAAAACCTTGCATGAATCAGTATGTGAAGAAAGTATATTTTCAGAATAGTATTCTAAGTATTCTGCTTGTTGTATATTCTGATTTCTTGTGCTTAATAATAACCATGGTAGCCCCTTTTATAATCAATGGACTTAGTACCTTTTGCCCATTAAAAACATAAGATATTCAGTTTGGTTCTCCATCATATAGCCGTTAGCCTTTTTAAAAACAAGCATCGATGTTGGAGAAATTTATTAAATGCTTAGACAATGAACGCTAACCTTGTGATCATTATTGATTATCAATTTGCGCGTTCCACTAATTAAGTCCCACTAACTTATTATATGCAGACACAAGTCAAATTTACAATAAGCACAAAAATCTTTTTATAATGATTCATTCCCACTAACTTATCCATTGATATACAGAGACTTAAGCATGATTTACTCCAACTTACATATTAATTAATATTCTCCATGATATGGTCCACTAAAGGAGTTAAATCCAAAAAGACTTCTACCAACCACGATGCTTAAATTAAGGTATTCAATTAATGGAATCAATATTAAAGAGATTTTATGGAATCTTTTGATTAGCCCAACTTTATGGAATGAGCACTTTATTTTTAAGATTAAAATATCTCCATATTTATTTTAAATACCCAATTAAATTGTTCCATAAATTAAGCACTTCCATATTTATTTTTATGCAATTCAAAATTATTTCCATAATTATGGAAAACCTAATAATGGAAAACCCATTTCTCAAAATTTATGGAAATAATATAATATTCAAATCTTATTCCAAATTAATTTTTCCCAATAAAGATAATGGAAACATATTGCTTATTTGAGGAAGGATTTAAATAATGGAAAGCTTCGGTTACTAGCATTTTTAATCAAAAACATCTTTAATATGGAATCAACTGAATCAATTAGATTTTAGCATGATTTTAGCAATGTTACTTGATTGGTTTAATTCTTGCTCAACTCAAGATATGATCATATCATATATGTATATTCCCAATTTAATATCAATCACTAGGCTTGATATTGATTTATGCCATTACGTGATATGCTCAAAGACTTTTTACGGGAATAATATGATATGCCCAAATAATTAATTACCCTTCACATATGTCCATCACCAAATAATTAGATATACATGCTTAATTCAAATAGACATTGACACGTTAATTACCCAATTTCTTCATTAATTTTGAAATCCCAAATTATTTAAATTTACTCTCACTAATTAGCTTTCCAAAAATTACTCTGATTAATTTATCCATGCTAATTGATTCTAAAGATATGAATATTTATTTGCTTAATCAATTTTAAGGAAAGTTCAATAAATTAATAAATCATGAAAAAAATAATGAATAACTCAATCCCAATATATATGGTATAGATTTATATAAAGAATCAAAATCTATTTTAAATTAATTCCTTTAATTATGGGAATGTTTCAAAATTAGCTTTTCAAAAATTACTCCAATTTAATTAATATTTGATCCTTATTAATTTTGAAAGCTTAAATAAATATTTCATAATTAATCTTTAATTAATTAATCATTTTAATTTATTCCACAATTAATTAATGATGCAATGCAATGCAAATCCTAGAGCCTTGATTGAGAAATAATTAAAGCTAGGATCTTACATTTATTTCCTAATGACTCAAGCAATTCTTCAAGCCTTCATGTCTTAAATCCTTTAATAAATCAAAGTTTCAAGACTTTTAATATCCTGTAAATGCATGAGTAAACAGTTTAGTACAATAGGAAAGTCATCATCAAAACCTAAGGTTGGAATATGACCAAGTCAACAACAATGGTGTGTATGCTTGACATCATCTGGGCGATGTCATGTTTAAATTTTCGTTCCCATTTTTCCACTTCGGGATCAGGAATCAGGACCTCTTTTGCTTTAAACGGCACTGGTTTGGGAAACAGCATAGCCATAACATTGGTTGGCACCCTTACCGGAGACTATATCATCTCATGAGGTATAGGTTGAGAAAATCGCCGTGTGGCGAAAGTTTGAGGAACTTGCTTGTGCTTATGAGGATTCCTATGACTGGAACTAAAAGAATAGCCTAGTCCGGCTGTCCTGGTTTGACTAGACATTTGAATTGGGTGCTTAATACCCTACTAATTTTTACCCATCCCTTGTCCGGGCTGATGACCCAATGACATCATTTCTTAGGTAGCTACCATCACTTCGGCAGAAATCTTGGGTATGGGAAGTGGCACTTTAATAGTATGGTATTGTGTGTTACTCACTTCCAAAGTATGAAAACTGGCCGGTTCAACTTCTGAATTGAAGTTGATAAGTGGTAGGTTTCCTTGTTCAGGACATTCCGACTCAGCGTTGACAGTGACTAGGCTATTGTTAACAATGTATTTATATTGTTGATGAAGTGTAAAAGGAAAGGCTCCAGCCATGTGGATCCATGGTCTCCCCAATAGCATGTTGTATCCTGAATCTATCTTAAGGAAGTGAAAGGATACATTGAATGTATTTGGACCAATCTCAATTGGCAGCTCAATCTCTCCGATAGAATTTCGTCGAGATCCATCAAAAGCTTTGATAACCGTATGGCTACTTCGGATCTGTTTGAGACTGACGTTCATTTTCACCAAGGTGGCATAAGGACAGATATTCAGAGACGAAACTCCATCTATCAAAACTCCAGCTAACATATACCCGGAGGACAAAACTGCAATGTCCAATGGCTTGCAATGACTGGTCCCTTCGGGCGGTATGTCGTCATCAGTGAAGGATATCACATTATTGTTAAAAATGTGATCAACCAGATGTTGAAATTTTTCCACATCCACTGATTTTAGTAAGTAGGCTTCTTCCAAAACCTTCAGTAAGATCTTCCTGTGATCCGCGGAAGAGAAAACCAAGTCCAGTATTGAGATTTGATGTGGAGCTTCTCTTAAGCTTAAAACCACCATGGCTTCATTATGGCCCATAGTGCGGAGTAACTTCTCAATCTTCTCCATAGGAATCTTTCCCTTTGCTTTGATGGCGGGCTTCATCACCCTCTGAGGAAGATACCATGGATTTTCCTTCCACACTGTAGCAGTAGTATGAGACGTGGATCCTTCAGCTTCTCTATAATTCCATGGGACTTTGTGTAAGCTGAAAACATGATACTATGGTCTGAAGGGTAAAGAAATTGGCTCTGGTGCAGCCACTTTCAAAGGATTATCACCACCTTTGAGTTGAACTGCTTGTATGGGAAATGGCCTGACAGTCTCATCAGCCTCAACGGATATAACTGCTACTAATCCCTTCCATTTGGTAGGACATGTATTCCCACTCTCGAGTAGCATACTGTCATCGTCTGTCAATTGCAGGACACAACTATCAATTAAATTCTGAATAAGGTGGCAGAGTGGCCAACATTCTTCAGTGTTGTGACCACGAGAATGTGAATGATATTGACAAACTCCATCAGAGTTGAACCGTCTTGAACGGGGATTAATTGGTGGTAGAAGGGAGGTGATTCTTGTGACGCCCCCAAAATAGGTCCACACAACCCATTCTGAGTCACCAAATACATGGTACAGAAAATAACTACAACTTCATTATTACAATTGTCGTGCAAAATACGACAACACATATGCTGTGAGTTTAAATACAAATATTGTCTTCTAGACAGTATTCAAACTCAAATAAGTCCTCAATACAATTATTGATACATTATTTTACAAAAATTGTGAGAACTGCTAAACAACTTTCTAGAACCATTATTCCATACCCCGACTAGTTTCCGCTATACTCTCGCCTCCTGAGAAGAAAAATGGAACAAAACAGAAAAGGGTGAGCTCAACTAGCCTAGTAAAGAATATTATGACTAAGATAATGTAGAAAAAATTATCCTTAGTACTCAACATGGAAAAATTTAATAGAATATAATAGACAACAAGTTTTAGATTAACAATTGTAGCAGAAATAACAATTCATTAGAAGAGTTAAGTAGAGAATGAAGTCTACAATCTTCTATGATTTAAAAGTCCATCGTCAATATTTTATCCCTGTAACATCAATCAATATACATCTTGAATCAAATATTCATCTTTTTGCTATTCTGAGCAAAGATATTCATTTGTATCACCAATTGGTCATATTCATCTTAACACCTATTCATCTTTGCACTACGGGCCAAAGATATTCATCAGGTAATCATTCATCTTTGCACTACAAGCCAAAGATATTCAGTTATATCATCATTTAGGACTGAGGATGATAAAAAATATTTTTAAGAAACGAATTTAGTGAGACAAAATAACAAAGATTAGGGATTCATACTTTAGATAATTCAAGTTCAAAAACACTTCATAATAAACCATAGTGGAGTAAAATTCAAGAATGAAGATCAAAATATGGATATAATCAAAGATAGTACCCATAATAGACATCTTGAACAAAGAACGAAAATTTAATTTTTCTGTGAATAGTGTTGTATTCGTGAATAGTGCCGTATACGTGAATAGTATCATATACGTGAATAGTAACCCCGACACGAAAATATAGAAATTTCACAAGAAAAATTATACTAATATTTCGGCATAATGATATTGAAAGAAATAATATCATTTACAAAGAAAATAACATTCCTTACCTCAAAAGAACAATACTTCTGACTGGAATATCAGATATAACGCTGAAGGAAACTTGCACCGTATAGCAACACTCAAAGTATCGAAATACTCACAAAAATACGCGATAATATATAGAGAGAGAAACCTTCAGATTCTGGTGTGATTTTTAATTCTAACTTAAGCATCCTATTTATAGGAAAATGCTTAGAACACCAAAGCAAAAAATTTAATAAAATTTTAATATTTTATTTTTAATTTCCTACGCACACCACCAGAGCAAAACATCAGACACAAGTAGGACCCACCCCACAAAAAATAAAAAAAAATGTTTTTCTTATAAAAAAATTTATAACTCCAAAAATCAATTATTCCGGAACTTCAATAATTCATAATAAATAGTTATTTTATCAGAAAAATTCAAATCTTATGTCCATTGCATAGGAAATTCAATTTTCTACAACTTTGAAGCTTTACGTTTTTCCAAATTCTAAACAGAAATTGACCGAAATTCACATACGGACGATTTTGCAGGTTATAATCAAATTTCAGACAAAAATGGGGTCCACCAACATGTTTAACATGTTTTTATCATTTATTGTAACAAAAATACTCTTCCGCCTCAATTACTCATATATC
Organism: Panax ginseng; assembly: GCA_020205605.1. Taxonomy (NCBI): domain Eukaryota; kingdom Viridiplantae; phylum Streptophyta; class Magnoliopsida; order Apiales; family Araliaceae; genus Panax; species Panax ginseng. The sequence goes on along the minus strand of CM035132.1, from coordinate 73,666,307 downwards.
ACACATTCATTGTAAAAATATCACCATTATTATATTATTATATTATTATATTATCACATTATACATTTATAATGTAATATAATAATATAGATAAAATATCAATTTTCAATAATTGTCACTTTTCTAAAAATTTCTTCATTTATATCCACATAAATAAATATTTTTCTTATTATATAAATTAATAATTAATTATTCACAAATAATATAATATAATCACAATAATGACAACCAGGTCGTTCCCAGGAAAGAGGGGGCTTTCCGATAAGAATTTCTCCTTACTAGCTCATAATTAGGTGACCAAACCCCTTTCCTAGACAGAACTTCCTTAGACATTACCAATGATGCTATCTAATAATATTATTCAAATAATATGAATTATTGATCTAATAATGAGAAATACTGTGCAGTAACAATTATTGCAACAACAATAATATAAAATATCAACGTAGCAATTATTGAATCAATAAAATATAATATTGAACAGTAATTACTGTAACAATTATTGAGTAGTGTCTTCTTATGTAAGAATCAATAATTAGTACAATACAGTGTGCTACTGTGCAACACCGCGTATAATTGTGTTTTAACCATCATGTATTTCAACAGTGTTAACGGTAACAACTACGCTGTTATTTATAAAAACTCATTCTTGTCATTTTCTTCACCCGCCATTATTTATAAAAAAAAAACTAATACTTGTCGTTTTCTTCATCCGACAGTTTTCCGTTATGGGGCCCATAAATAGTTGCGCCGTCGTACGAATATTCCCCGATAGCAAGAATATTCCGCGACCAACCGAATATTTCTCGACAACAATGAATATTTTATAACCACTTGCTTATTTAAAATATTTGCGCATTTTACCCATAACTATCCATATTAATCGAATCAACCCCTTACTATTTCAAAATAATAAATAGAGGAAATTCTATTTTATTAAAAAAAAAATTGGGGTTTTACAATCTCTCCTCATTATGAAATTCCGTCCTCAAAATTGACGTACGTACCCGGTGTTTCAAAAAGGTGAGGGTACCTGGCTTTCATTTCTGATTCCAACTCCCAGGTCATTTCCTCAATAGCATGGTTCCTCCACAAAACTTTGACTTGTGGTATAACTTTTGTTCGTAGGACATGCCCCTTCCTATCCAAGATCTTTACAGGTGCCTCCTCGTACATGAAATCATCGGTTATCTCGTCTGGTTCTAACTCAATAATATCGTTCGGGTCGTCCACATATTTACGTAACATCGATACGTAAAAAACGTTATGAACACGCGATATACTTGGCGGTAAAGCGAGTCTATAGGCCACAGTTCCTACTCGAACGAAGATTTCAATTGGACCAATAAATAGAATGTAAGACCCCAACTTATTATAAATAAAATTAAATTTCCTCTATTCATTATTTTGAAATAATAATGAGTTAATTTGATATAATATTTTGATTATGGGTGAAATGTGCAAAGTTTGCAAAATAAGCAAATGGTTATAAAATATTCATTGTTGTCGGAGAATATTCGTTTGGTCATGGAATATTTTTTTTTGTTGGGAATATCCATACGATTGCGCAGTCATTTATGGGCCCCATAACAGAATAACTGTCAAATGAAGAAAATGACAAGTTTGAATTTTTATAAATAGCGGCATAGTTGTTACCGTTAACACTGTTGGATTACCTGGTGGTTAAAATAAAATAATATGTGTGGTTGCACAGTAGCACACTGTATTGCACAATATTTTTGAATTATGGATTCTTAAGTATGAAGGCACTACTCAATAATTGTTACAGTAATTACTGTTCAATATTTTATTTTATTGGTTCAATAATTGTTACGTTGATATTTTATATTATTGTTATTTCAATAATTATCATTGCACAGTATTTCCCATTATCAGATCAATAATTCATATTATTTGAATAATATTATTAGATAACATTATTGGCAATGTCTAGAAATTTTTTTGTCAAGGAGAGGTTTGGTCACCTAATCGCTACCAAGAAGGAGAAATCCTTATCTGAAAGCCCCTCTTCCGGAACTACCACTGTTGTCATTATTGTGATTCTGTAATATTATTTGTAAATAATTAATTATTGATTTATATGATAAGAAAATATTTATGTAATGTAGATATATATGATGGATTTATTTATTGTGGTTATAAATGAAGGAATTAATGTTGAGGTATTTTCTCAGTATTTTGTCGGATTGGAGGTATTAAAAAATCAAATCGGCGTTCTTAAAATTCTATTGCGTGAGTTATAATTTTAATCCGACCGTTGGATTGTTGTGATTTTTGGATATGTTATACATATATAAGTTGAGTATATGTCCATAAATTTTGAACCGTTAAAAATTAACGTATGATTTGTTATGAATTTTAAGAGGCATTGAAAATTGTCCGTTTGTCGATTTCGGATATTTTCTGTTTGGAATTTGAAAAAAAATTAAAGCTACAAAGTTGTAGAGAATTCGATTTCGTATGGAATGGACATAAAATATGTATTTTTTCTGAGAAAATGGCTATTTATTATGAGTTATTGAAGTTTCTGAATACTGTTTAAATGATAAAACATTTTGGAAATTTCTAGAATTGGTGGGCCCCACTTTTGGTTGGTGAGAAATGTGCTCAAATTTTATTTCAAAGTGGTGGGTGGCAATAGTAACAGGTAAAGCCATCAGGTAGCAGGTCAAGTCTGGCTTGAAGCAAGCTCACAAGCATTTTCTTATAAATAAAGCTTGGGTTAGAATTAAAAATCACACTAGAAACATAAGCTTTTTCTCTCTATATTATAGAGCGTATTTTGTGAGTATTTAGACACTTTGAGAGTTGCTATTCAGTACAAGTTTCATTCAGCATCATATCCGATATTCCATTCCGAAGTATTGTTTCTTTGAGGTAAGGGATGTTATTTTCTTCTTAAATGATATTATTTTCTTCAATATCATTATGCCGAATTATTGAGATGAGATTTATTGTGGAATTTCTACCTTTTTGTGTCGGGGTTACTATTCACGTATACAAAACTATTCACATATACAACACTATTCACAAATACGGTACTATTCACCGAAAAATGAAATTTTCTCTTCTTTATCCAGATGTCTATTATGGTTACTATCTTTGATTATATCCATGTTTTGATCTTTATTTTTGAATTCTACTTCACAATTGGTTATTATGGAGTATTATTGAATTTGGATAAATCGAAATAAGAATCCCTAATATTTGTCCTTCTGTCTCACTAGATTCATTCTCTAAAATATTTTTCATCATCCTCAGTCCTTAATGGTGATACTTGATGAATATCTTTGTCCTGTAGTGCAAAGATGTATGATTACCTGATGAATATCTTTGGCGAGTAGTGCAAAGGTGAACAGGTGTTGAGATGAACATAACCAACTGGTGATACAAATGAATATCTTTGGCCCGTAGTGAAAAGATGAATATTTGATGTAAAATGTATATTGATTGATGTTACAGGGATAAAATATTGATGATGGACTTTTAAATTCATAGATGATAGTAGATTTCATTCTCTACTTAACTCTTCTAATGAATTATTGTTTTCGCTGCAGTTATTGATCTAAAACTTGTTGTCTATTATATTCTATCAGATTTTTCCCTGTTGAAGACTAAGGATAATTTGTTGTATATTATCTTAGTCATAATATTCTTTACTGGGCTAGTTTACCTCACCCTTTTCCTTTTTGTTCCATTTTTCTTCTAAGGAAGCGAGAACATAGCGGGAAGTAGCCGGGGTGTGGAATGATGGTTCTAGACAGTTGTTTAGCAGTCCTCACTATTTTGTAAAATAGTGTGTCAATAATTGAATGAGGACTTTATTTGGGTGTGGATATTTTTTAGAAGACAATATTTGTATTTAAACTCACATTTATTGGGTTGTCGTATTTTGCACGACAATTGTAATAATAAAGTTGTAGTTATTTCTATACCATGTATTTGACGACTTAGAATGGTTGATGTATACCTATTTTGGGGGCTTCACATAGAAGGTTTGAGCTTTCCTCACATCGTCGATTCTCACTTTTGGAATAACGATTTCTTGCACCTTCTTCTTTATATTCATCAGCTCTAGGTCTGTAGCTTGAGCAGCTTTAAATTTATCGATTAAAGTCAGTTCTACGCGTATATTTGACATCATTACGTGGGTCCCTAGAGTCTTTAACTCTATCTTTATCATTTGTAAGTCATACGAAATGGGTCTTTGTGTTCGACAATATCGCACTCTTACTCGCATATGATCTTCTACTCAATGCGTCAACTACCACGTTCGCTTTTCCAAGATGGTATGGTCAGAATAGGTGCCGAAATGAGTCTCCTCTTGAGTTCTTGGAAGCCTTTCTCACATTCCTCGCTCCATTCGAATTTTGTATCTTTTCGAGTTAGCTGAGTTAATGAAGTAGCGATTTGAGAAAATCCTTACATGAATCTTTGATAATAACCAGCTAAGCCTAGAAAGCTACGCATTTCGATTACTAACTTAGGCTACTCTCAACTGTGACTCATATCCCAACCTTGGATATCACGTCATAATGGCACCTATCAGTTTACCACCGCACAAATATGGCATCCCCTACGGGGAATCTGGCTTCGGTGCATTCCGTAAAGGAAGTCACCAGATAGAAGCTAGGGTACCTACTCATGTAGTTGGGTTTTTAACTCCTGAAGTTCAATAGGAGCCATTCGATATGAGATTTTAGAAATGATTTTTGTACCGGGTTCAAAGTTGATACAAAATTCAATATCATGCTCTAGGTTAGGCCAGGAAGTTCTTCAGGAAATTCACTAACAACATAAATATCATTCAAATCTGACGTATTTTTGTTTAAATCCATGAAATGGGCTAAGAAAGCTTGACATCCTGTTGACGTCGGGATTTTTAATTGTCTCTTTTCGTTATTTGTTCTTTGGTATTCTCATGTTATGTGAGATTTGTTTGAAAAAACAAGTGAAAAAGGTCCGACATGTATAATGTCGACGATTTGACTTTAAGAGTCGCCAGTTGGTGTTTTTAACTGGTTGCACCAACGCAACCGAGAAGAGTTTTGCACATTGACCCAGTTTTGTGACACTGCTAAACGGGTCTGTGAAACCAAGATTCATTTGGGTTCGAGGGCTTGATTATGCAGAGGAAAGGTGTTAGGCACCCCCTGACATCCGTGTTACCACGGTGATTGCCACTTTTCAAGAAACTGTTATATGAATGTGTGTGTGTGTGGATCAATGTGAAATTTATTTGGAAGTAGTGCGAGGCCTCGTTCGCACCCATATACAAAGGCTTTGAATTTATACAAAAATTTTGTTTTAAACAAGATATAACAATGAGGTTTTATAAAATAGATTTTTCAAACCCTGTGCTCAATAGTAATTGAGACCTTTTCATACTTCCATTTTATTATTAAATGTTCAGCTTGTTTGCTTTTATTTTCGAGATGCGAGACATCTTCGAGAAAATAATATACAGCAGTGCCGAACTCTTCATGGGCATGAAAGCCATCTAAGGAAATTCAGACACCGTAAATAATGTACAAGATGATTATAGCTGAAAATGTCCATCACGGGAACCGAATCTAGATTTAGTAGACTGAATCTGTGATCACATGATTCCTAGGCTCACATAATGCCGCAATTTGTATGAAAAGCAATAAGTAGTTATATATATATATAAGCTATAAATATATATATATATATATATATATATATATATATATACAAACAAGATCAACCACCACGAAGCAACTCCATGGGGGATCGAAAATGTATATATATAAAAGCGGTAAATATATATATATATATATATATATATGGACATGATCAACCACCACGAAGCAAATCCATGGGGGATCCGAAAAGTAAATAAAGCAATAAATGCGATCAACCGCCATGAAGTAAACTCAAGGCGGGACTACATGTAAGGAAAATAGTAAAGATTTATCAACCGCCACGTAAGTAAACTCCAGAACTGTGTGTAAATGTAAATATATATATATATATATATATATATATATATATATATATAAGTAGTAAACAACACCTATATAAAACCCAAAACTCATCGAGATATGTTCGAAAGCAGTTATATATATATATATATATATATATATATATATATATATAAGAAAGTAAATGCTTCAGACATAAGTCTAGGCTCAATCGAGGCATAACTCGATAATGTTAGTCCATATATAAATATATACATATATAATTATATATATATATAGACGGAAATGAAAACCACAGACCAAAGTCCGGGCATACACACACAAAACGACTCTCAATATGAAGAATAGTGTGTGCAAAGATGAAAAAAAAGGCTTTATAGAGTGTGAGAAGGCTTACAGTGGGTTGCTAATGCAGGCTTCTATGACTCTAGATGGATAAACACTCAGCTCCCGCCGGTAAAAATATAGCTATATGTGAGCTAACATGTGTTTAAAATGAGAAAGTACTCAATATGGGGTGTGTACAGAGCAAATTAGACAGGGCTTCCTCGCCTCTTTTTTTAAATGGCCACCCCAAGCTCTATATTTATAGAGTCAGGTGGGCTAGTGAGTCATGACTACCCTGCAGATGCACTGCTACCGTCTGGCCTCCTGGCTCACATGAGTCCCGTCGTCTCAAAGTACGTGCACTATAATGTCCACCCAAACTTGCAGAACTTCAATCCGAGCATCCGAACGAGGTATACAAGACCATCTTCGGACTTCTTTTGTCGAGAGTTATGCACTGACATAGAATTAGAGGTTGTACGAAGCCAGGAAGAGGGGACCATGCCCATGGTCTTCAAGCTTCAAATTATATCTGGTGTGCTGCCACGCGTAAGAGTCACTCGGGATTGGAACTCCTTGGTTCTTGTAGGACATTACCATGTAGAAATGTATGTATGAAGTGTTGAGACGACGCGCTGGGGTTGAGGTGGAAAGATGACAGTTTGACTCCTCACCGGGGTTATCTTTAGTTTGAGCTGATAGCAGACGTTACTCAGGGTTACATCTGAGATTGGACTGCTGCAGGTGTTTGAATTCCGTAAGGTCATTTTTAAGTGTGCCTAATTTCCTAGTGTTAGCTCCGGGTCTGAGGAATGAGTGCCTCAGCAGGAGGTCTGAGATTGAAGCTGATTGCATTTAAAACAAGCATTTTCGGAGTTATCGCTGGAACTGCAACAACATTCCTTGGGGTTATCTCCAAGGATGAAACTTGGGGTTATCTCCGAGGTTGGAATTAATACTCTCGGTGTGTGTTCCGGGGTTGAAACTAAACTTTTGGTAGTATCCGAAATGGATGTGAACTGTCTTCCAAGGTTATCTCTGAAAGACGAATATGCCCTCCTACAATGTTAGTAACAGGAGTGCAGAAAATTTTGAGTGTCTACAGATGCCCCTCTTTATCATATTCATGCAATGCAAGGTATGGATAGGATAAAGAATCCTAGACACTTGAAATGCAACAAGATAAACATGATGTTATGTGCAGCAACATGATGCAAACATATGATGTATGAATGAAATGATTGTCGGTCCCCCGATAATCCTATTGGGATGACAAACAGTGATGCCTTGGACATGCGATCCAAGTCTTCAAGGATGTTGACGTTGGGGCTATCACCAAAGTCCTGATCCTTTATACAGACTTCTACTCCATAGAGGTGCCTCTCGTATACAAGAGATCTGTGGGGATAAAGCTTTGTCTGTTTGAGGATGTGTATAACATATTCCATCATTGGTCCTCTCCGATGAGGATGGTCTTCTCTGGTTTGTGTCACCAAAGATATACCACTTCATGTTGAGTTATCGCCAACAAAGATATATATCGAGTCACCGACCTTCACCGATGTGTGTATCATCGGATAAGTCCATGTTGGGCAAACTGTAAAGGATTCTTGACGTTCATTGATGTGTGTATCATTGATTGAGAATGCGTTGTAACCCCAGTCGGGGATACTTTGTTAGTGTCTGACTTTAGCGTTGTAACCCCCACCAGGGATACATAGACATGGATACGTTGCTTCGATGGGTTTACTTGCCACTAGTTGAGATAACGTCAAGGTTGATTGACCTTCATTGATGTGTGTATCAATGGTTGAGAATGCGTTATAACTCCCATTGGGGATACGTGGATGTTTGAAATTTTTCGCGTTGTGACCCCCGTCGGGGATACTTCATCAATTTATAACTTCGGCGTTGTAACCCCCGCCGGGGATACGTCTTCAATTTATAACTTCAACATTGTAACCCCGGCTATGACCCTGCACTGATGGCATCGGACCTTTGTGATGTATTGCCTAGCATGATTTATAAAAGCTAAGGCCACTGGTATAGTATACCTTGTATGCAGGCGAATGCCAATGAGTGAGATGTGGAGCCAGAGTTTGGCCCGTGAAAACCAGGATTCCAGGCTATTCCGCTCAATTGGATAGCATTTTTATTCCTGATTTGGCCTTTTTAGCTTGTGAGACCTCCTTTGTAACTCAAACTGGACCGAGCCAGAGGTGTGGAACCCATGTAGGGGTGTCGCGGTACACTACAACAACACCAGTAGTGGACTTAAGCGCCAACCGTATTTAATGTGTAAAGCCTGCAGGTTGCTTTTATAAGTCATTTTCAAGTCGCACTGCCAAGGAAATCTGAGAGCTCTTCTTCGCACTACCAGTTCAAAGCGATTTTCTCGCACTTTCTGCCACTATAAAAGTGTTCTTCACTGTCCTGGTAACATATGCATGTATTCTTTTTTAGTTTCTATCCGTTGGAAAATGACTTATCACATGAAATGCATTTAGACACATAGTAGTGAATATGCATGCTGATATGGCTTTATAAAAATATTCAACACAGTAAATGTTAATATTAAACCATGCTAAACATAATGATGTGAAAAAAAATTTGACTTTTAAAACAGTCAAATTCGTACCTTTTACTGTCATTTCTTATCCTATTTGAGGACAAATGAGTAAAGGTAGAAAAGCAAAATAATCATGGTAATTAGACTACACTTACGAATTTTTATTGTGATTTGTTTATGCATATAGGATGTATATGACTGTGGGCAGGTGTGCTACTGAATAGCCACCTAGTCATGCCTATGTGCATGTGGATAGTCCCATTTACAAAGGGGACTATGGAAAACTTTTTAAAAAATGTAGGCATTTGGTAGTCATGCATTTTTAACTCTACTGTAGATGTATGTTAAAATAATGCATGCATGCATGTAGTCATAAGAATGCATTTTGAAAAGCTCTAGATAAGATTTTACCACACCCTTTTTGAGGTGATTTGGAGACTTGTTGTCCAGATATTATGGATCCGAATCAGCCAAGTAGTTCTCGCAAGACCACTTCTAGTGTACGGAAGAGGTCTTCTGAAGTGCCTTGTCGTTTGGTGGAGGCAGTGATACGTCCTATCCGGATTGAAGTGTTGGATGTCGAGGATGAGGAGGAGGATGTACCAGTTAAGGTTCCTGCTCCTGCTGCACGTGTTCCCCGTAGGGATTTTCCAGGTATTCAAGTGGCGAACCCAGAGCTTCTGGGTGACTTGAGTCGACATCCTTCAGTCTACCTGCATGTAAACGAGGTATGAAGTTAGATCTTAATCTTCCTTATTTCCTGTTGATGAGGAGTAAAGGGTTCTGATGTTGATCTTTATTTTATGTAGGTTCCTGGCTTTACACAGCCTCGAGGGAACTGGTTCAACATCCACTCTATGTATCAGGCTTTACATGATGACTATAGAGCGATTGTACATGGCTGGGGATTCGGGACATTCTTTTCCATTCTTTTCCGTCGTTGTCCCTAGGGTTACCTCGTAGGCATTGTTCGAAATACCGGGTTTCACCTGCACTCGACCACTCCATTCTTTGGACTATGAGGTGATGATGACGCCGATAGATTGGCGATTTATCACAGGTATGGAGTTTGGAGGGGATCTAGTGCCTTGTACGACGGATATCACCCCTACTGCCGTAAAATCCTTGTTGGGAGTTCCAAACGGAGCACTCAAGGGCAGGACTCTACGTACAGGTCCTCTAAGCGTAGATGCTATGAGCGGGCTGTTGAGTGAGCCTATACCTGATGATGTGAGAGTTAGGGATCACATTCTTTGGCTATTGTTCCTGATGATCATTAGGGGCTGCTTCATAGCAGATAACTCTTCTACGGTGTCCTTCGCTTTGATCAGCGCCACTAAACACGTGGACCGTATAGGAGATTATGATTGGGGTTCCTACACCTTCGCCTACTTCCTCAGGAGAATGCGCATGCGATAATAGGGTTTGACCGAGGCTTGGTTAAGATTCTACCCGTTTTTGCTGGTGAGTATTTCTATTCTCTTTTCCCATGTACAGGTAAAGAGCGTTAACTGATAGCAGATGTTTCCTTTGTGTTGGCAGTTTTGGGCCTATGAGAGGCTTCCATGTTTGCATCCTGTAAGCATGCTAGATTTAGACACCTATCTACGAGGACGGAGATAGCATCATTCCATACTGGCGGAGGTCCCTGTTGCTGAGGGTTTCACTCATTGTCACCTACAGCTGGAGTTGTTGACAGCGGATGTCATCACATGGGCTCCCTATTCTAGGGAGCACTTGAGTGTTGGATTTAAGGATGGGTACCCGACTGGAGTTGAGTACGTTATTTCCGCCAATAGGATTCCTCTCTTCACAGATGGAGGATGGGAGCTCTACTTAGGAGAGTGTGCTATCAGGAGCACTACAGGAGAGATTCGCATGCCGATCTTGCCTCTTGCCAGGCGTTATTGTCCTGTTTCACAGTCACCCGTTATTGATATCCCATTGTTGGGGATTAACGGTTTCATATTGTTAGAGGGTTCCTGCACTCAAGAGATGTTCCAACATTAGTGGTTCCCTCGTACCATTGGAGATCAGACCCACGCCACATAGTTTATGGGGGGTTATGGTTCCAGGATCTGTGGTGATGACAAATTTGCTAGCCTGTGTCAGAGATCCGACTCATGTGACACAGATTGATAGTTTGACCCGGTAGTTGGATCGGGCACATTTATTTATCCGGCATTTGGGTAGAGATCATTCAGAGACAGATACTTTTGATCCTTCCAACTCTGGCGATGGCCCCTCAGGTGACCCATATGGCTTTGCAGGTACACATCCTCCCTTGTATAGGCCTGATATCCCTATAGATAGAGATCCAGTGACTTAGGAGGAGTTACATCAAGTGGACAGGATTGACGATGTAGACATCGATACCATTGACTTTTTTTTATGTATATTCTCGTTATATCTTTTGATAGGCCTCTGTTAGATGTAGGGCAGTTTTGCATAATTTCCCTGTATTTTAGTTGTACAGAGATGTATTAGATGATGATATACTTAGGAATGTATGTACAGTTTTCCATTCCCTACATCATATTGCCATCAATTGTATCATGCATGTTATTATGTTATGCATATATATGTATGTCAAGAGATATTCAGCATTGACCCCTGGATGGTCTTATGACACCACGACGCATGTATGTCTTCCTCGACGCTTAAGCCAGATTGATCATAACCCACCATTTTGGTGGCATCGTATGCGATCATGGTATGATAAAGATGTCACCATCGACAGGTAATCGTAGATGGTTTATTCTGACACTCTATGACCCTGTTGATGTTTCAGATTCCTACATGATTCATAGAGGGTATGCTAGAGCACTAGGTATTGGAGAGGCATGTTTTCTGATTTGGGACCCAGGAGTTGACTCCTACTCTAGAGGAGTATGCACGGTTGACGATGTTGCCGTTGGACAGACTTTACGTGCACATGGCGATCAAAGACGTGAGTAGGCAGTTCATGACCCTCACCAGCTTGAGGCGTAGGGTGGTCTAGGATGAAATCACATCTGGCCACGTTATATCCCAGCATTTTCTGTTTGACAGATTTAGCTATGAAAATAGTTATGCACGGTATTTTGGGGATTTTACCACACCAGAGGATCATTGGCCTTCAGCCAAAGTGGATGTACTATTGTTATGCGTATTGCCATATGTCTACATGCCACCGTATATGGATGAGTTGGACATAGGGGTCATTATGGCAGTGAGAGCTCTCAGGGAGGGTCACACCATTATACTAATGATTATGGAAAAGACTTTGAAGTCGGCCACATATTGCTGCACTTATCCGACAGGAGTGTTCACAGGCAGCTCGGTCATGCTATATGTGAGGTTTATGTCACATTTGAGACCGATTGGCACTTTTAGACGGCATGGGTATTGTTTCACCCATGATATAGCCATGTCGTACTCCTTCCAGCCTGCGGAGTGTATAGATGTTGCATCTTGGTCAGCTTTCCTTGCAGGGATTGGAGATCCATTTGTATATTGCTGTGTACAAGGCTTAGTTCACCCTACAGCTTCATTACTCATGCTCCGGGCATGGATTACCTCCCTCTGGCTGGCTTGAGAGGCATGATTACTTACCATCCGCTGGCCGTGATGTGTCAGTTTGACCAGTTTTAAGATTTCCATCCATTTGAGGGGGCATTGAGTCAGCGCTTCGCTTCTCGCCATTTATCAGCAGATGATAGATCCAAGTTGTATGCCTATTAGGATCAGCGTGAGCTAGCTGAGTTTTCCTCCAGCCATCTGGGTTGTTCTGCGGAGTATTCTGCATGGATGGAGATAGAAACTGCATCGACTATGGTCGTATCCACAGTACAGGGGATTAATTCTGATGATGGAGAGCCTATGGAGGAGGCTTTTATTCCTACCGAGGAGGATTTGATTACTGGGTTGCCAGCAGTTATGATGGATTTTCCCACTACGAGCGCTACTATGATTCAACATTCAGTATAGTATCTGGAGCAGAGTCTACATCTGATGACCTTTGAGAGAGATCATGTTAGGGCCTTGATGTTGACAGCTCTTGATGGGAGAGACGCAACTCTATTAGAAAGAGACGAGGCAATATCAGCAAGAGATGCATTGATTATAGAGCGGGATGCTGGCCTATCTGCCTGAGATGTAGCCATCACAGACTGTACTTCAGTGAGATCCCTTACGACTGGCATCCTTACCGATATGAGTGCATACATTGATGAGCATCATGCCACCTTGCAGTTAGCCTCGGATCTGCTAGCTCGTGTAGATACCATTGGGCAGGAGCTTGCAGCTTTACCTCCTTCTTTGGAGAGGGATGATGTGTTAGATCTGATAGTCCGTATACACACAGATCCGTAGATAGACTTGTATTTTCCTACACAGACAAGCTTAGCCATTTTGTCATGTACAGCACATATGTATATATCAAACAGTATTATATATGGCAGGGAAATATATTTTGATTCACTTCCCTTTCTGTTATGCCTTGATACTTGCATGATATTTACCTATTTCTTCAGGGCTTGTGATCTTGATGCATTCTGAACTCATCCTTGATGTGTGGACATTGAGCCATCGCAGGATCTTTCGGAACGGATCATTGATCTGTGTGTATCCCTACCATCATTGGTGTCTTGGGATTGGTTTCACTACTACAAAACAGTAAATAGACAAGGCGGAAAAAACGTTGTGGCTTCAGTCAAAAAAATGTCGTGGTTAAGGGTGTTATCTATTTGACACCTTTACACAACGTTTTTAAAACGTTGTAGTTAAGAACAATACACAACGTTTTTTAGGAAAAAACTGTGATAACCCGGGATTTCGAATAATCCAAATTTCACGAATAAATTTTTTATTATTATTATTTTATTTAATATTGACATTGATTGTTAATATTGTACTGTGTATTTGTAATATGAGTATCGAGAAGTAGTCAATTTGTGTATTGACTGAGAAATTAGAATAGAGTTGTGCTTAACGGAGAATAGAAACCCTAACCCTAAGTCTTGATAGGGATTCGATTGAAAATATAATTTAAATAATTATACTGATGAGTACTTGTTTGTACTGTATAGAATGTTGATCAATGATTGGTCGGGTAGGGTACAATATTTATAAACCCTAATAAGGGATTGGAAACTCTAATCTTAAGATTTGAAACCCTAACATGTAGTTAGGAACCCTAATCGAAAGCTGGGAAACCATAATTTTTAATTCGGGAATCCTAAACCCTAATTAGGAAACCCTAATCCTAATTAGTAAGCTCTAAAGTGATTAGTATTCTTTAATGTGATTAGTAACCTTTAATATAATTAGCACTACTATAAAACTATAAAAAGACAACACTTAAAAGATGACGTTTTTATAAAAAACGTTGTAGTATTTTTTTTACAACGTTTTTTTAAAAAAACGTTGTAAATACATATAAAAAAACGTTATCTATTTATAAGAGTAATTTTTGATTTTAAATAGATAACATTTTTTTTAAAAAAAAATGTTATGTTTGTAAAAAACACGGAGCTCTTAAATGAAGTTAAAATTAAAACACGGAGTTGAGTTATATGTTTAATGTCTTTCTCGCTATGTCTTTCTCTGCTAGATTTCCTCACAAAACCAAAACCCTAGTTATCGATCTCTGCTGCCAAAGGTGGACCCATCTCAAGTCATCGACGTGGGCGAGAAATGGATCCGTTCCTGGTGGTGGTGGGTCGAGCTCAGAAATCATCGATTCGAGCCAAGATGATAGATTAGAGGGGTTGTAGTGAACGGTATCGCAAGCGAGATGAGAAAGACCATCTTGTTGAGCTTGGCCCATCACTTCTTCGAGGTGCTCGAGTTTTTGGGCAACATTCGTCATGTCAGATGACCGGACTTTATAGCCCAGAACAGCCAAAAGCTCGTCAACTCTGGCGTCTTGTTTAGTTTCCTCCCACATCTTAGATTTCCCATTTGAATACACGCCGCTATTATTGACGGAGGAGTTACCACCGGTTCCACCACCACAGTCTGTGCAGAAGGTGCTATGATTAGGTTGTGGGTAGTCTCTCTTCATGATTTGGGGGGATTTTTTCTCTCTAAGAATGGTTGGGTTTAGGGGTTTAAGAGATTATTGTGTGAGGGGACTCGGAAAACGAAGGAGGGGATTGAATGGGTGAAGAATTTGAGCATTGGGGATTGGACGGCTCTGCTTGGTTCTGTTCTGTTCTGTTTAAGGCTACCCCCAGAAGCCAACCATGGTAATTAAATCATTCCATTCTTTTCTTAATTCATTTCTAAATTCTAATTTTGCTTCTATTTATCTTTCTTGTGTTGATTTTTAGTGACTAACACCCACTGTTGGCTGATATTTCGTTCCGCTCAATGCTCTTATAAGGTTACCCAAATTATTTATTAAATAAAATGTACGTAATACCTGTGTTTGGGTACGTAATACCCAAACGCATTCACTTTTCAGTATGAAGTTGTTATTGGTTGGAAATGATCAGTAACATTGTACATTCAGTTATTGCTCAGGTAGCTGATTAAAGCTTTTTGTAAATTCTATTGAAATCATTTGATTCGGCAAGTGGAAGCACTGCCAAAAAGTTGGCGTAATATTAAACCTT
The DNA here is from genome assembly GCA_020205605.1 of Panax ginseng. NCBI lineage: Eukaryota > Viridiplantae > Streptophyta > Magnoliopsida > Apiales > Araliaceae > Panax > Panax ginseng. Next base: position 73,650,846 of record CM035132.1, on the reverse strand, counting down.
TTCCATTCAATTTTGATTTGAGGTTTAAGATATCTTTTTGATATTATTGAGCAATAGGGAAGAACATCAGGTTATTCATGTAATGACTTTAATTGGTTGAAATATGGCTTCAACCATGTAGCTGTGAAGAAGAGGCAAGAAATTGCCGAGCAAATGAAGGATATATCAAAGAACTTTGAGGTTAGATATTATTATTGATCATGATAATTTTTATCTGTTATGACTGGTCTAATTTGACTTTATTTCTTCTCTTTGCTACAGCCTTCGAATTAAAGGTCACTAATGCTTGGTGTTATGGATTGGGGTTTCCTGGGTTTATCCACCTAATAGTGATGAGGAGAATGAGATGCTTAGTTGATTTTTTATCCTTATTGTAATTCTTAGGTATGTGTGAGGGTGGATGTGCTGCAATTGTGGATTCAAGGACATCCTTTCTAGCTGGTCCAACCGTACGCGTGCACTCAGGAGGATTCACCGATTCAGGCTCTGTTAGTATAGTGGATCTCAATATTCAAGGTGAAGTTTTTATTATTTTTGCTATTTTTTTACCTTTTACTGGTAGGAGGATGAGTACTTTGTTTATTGTCATCTGTGCAGTCCTGGAATTGAAACGGTGATTGAAGGTCAAAACATGGGGAACTTACAAACTGATGAGAATGATGTATGTAGTACCTGTGAGGCAATCGTAAATATATTTATACACATTATGCATTAATATATCACATTATTCACATTAATTAAACTAGGTATATAATTATTACTTTTTATTTTTCCAAGTTTATGCATTGTAATTAAGTTTCTGTAACAAAAATCTTGGCCCCTAACATGAAGTTTCTATTTTCTTGTGTTGTTTGCTCTTTGAAATATTATTATGTTGAACTGGAAAGTTTATCTTGGTGAGTTGTAATTAAGATTTGAAGTTGATTTATTATTATGGTCAAACCTCATAAAATAACAATCTTGGTGCTGTAAATCTTTCAGGAGCTTATGATGAAGAAGAATCTGCAGCGCGAGCATATGACTTGGGTGCACTGAAGTATTGGGGGACATCAACTTTCACCAATTTCCCGGTATAATCGTCAGCTGTGATGTTTATATATTATACTAGTGGATTTATTTGTATATATAAAAGTTCCAAAATCTCACCAACATTTTTGAATTTTCTTCATCAGGTCTCTGATTACAACATAGAACTTGGAATTATGCAGAATTTAACAAAAGAAAAGTACCTAGCCTCACTAAGAAGGTTCCACTTCTAACACTTTATCTATCTAGTTAATTACATGTAACATAAGTCTATATATTTTATGGTAACATTGATTTGGTTTTTTTTTCTTTGTTACAGAAAGAGCAGTGGCTTTTCAAGAGGGGTGTCCAAGTACAGAGGAGTCGCGGGGTAAATTCTAGTGCATACAAAGAAATAACTCCTTTATATTTTAAAGATCCTAATTTAGAAAATCCTAGAAGCTAAAGTTGTAAAACTTTAGGGTTAGAGCCTTAGGGTTAAACCCTAAGGGTTAAACCGTAAGGGTTTGGTAAATCCCATGTATGCCATTAAAATTTCCATGTACAAAGTCCAAAACCCCTTTACTTAGATATTTAGTTAGAAGATTTGAAAGATCTAGTGAGTCGTCACTTAAGATTATCCCATGTGCTTAAATTCTATATCAAATCTTATCCATATCTTGCCAACTTGCACACTTGGATTCATTACATCTAGGATATAAGAGATCTAGAGAGAAAAAGTTCATAAAACTTGCTCATTTTCAACTTTGCTCTCACCAACTCGTATTCTCTCTCATACCTCAGAAATTCTAAGGTAGACCAGGTCCCTAAATCATTTTCTAGATCAACCAATAACAGATTGGACAAAGATAGATCAAGGATTGGAAAGCTAAAAGGTATAAACCCAAATTGATTTTTGATCTTTGTTGCTAAGAAAAATTTTATGTTTATGTGTTTATATTTATGTTAGAAGTTGTTTTTAGTTGATCTCTAATGATCCATGATGGATCCATAACATTAAATTGCTTTAAAATGGTGTTTTTCCAAAACTGTCCAAGAACAGATTTTGTGCTCTGACAAGCAAATGTCAGACAGCTCAGATCTCTGTCTGTTAATGTTTTGTTATGTTTTATGTGTTGAATCTATAGCATGATATGTGGTCTTTAATTAGAAAGTGGAATCAGTGTCATTGGATAGCTAGATTGCAAGTTATACTCGGTAAAAGTCCGTTGACCGACGTTGACCGAGCAACATTCTAGGTAACCCAGAACGTGATGAACTGTGTCTGACAACATGTTTCGTAGCCCAGATCTGTCAGTATGTTTAGTGTTTGATGTTGTTGTTAGGTAAATATTGTAGATGGTTATGTGTACTATATATTTGAGTCTTTAGATCTCTCATAACCTCAACAGATCGATTGTGAAAGGTGGTCAAAGTAGACCACCCGAGCTGATTTTTACTTTTCTGGAAAAACCCAGAAATTTGGGGAACGCAATTTCTGACATACTTTGACCATACTGATTCTCTAGATTGAGTTGTTTTTGAACTGAAATGTTACTTTGTAATTGTTCTTTGATACCTGGACTATAACTTTGAGCCTTTAGATCACATAAACCATAACCAGAACATATATTAAAGTGAGCTTCAAAATAACCGGTCAAGTTTCTGGGTTTCTGCAGAAACCCAGGTAAGGTCTGACAGCTTCTTTGAGAGCCCAGATCGTTATGTTATGTGGTGTTATGACCAAGTTGATGGTTTATAGATGTAGTATTACATGTGTACTACGATTTTGAACTTTAAGCTGGCCCAGAAACGATTTTAAACTAAGCATTTAAGCCGGTCAAACAGGGGACCTTGAACACTGACTTTGTTAGTGTTCTTAAGCCAAGAACACCTAAGACAACAGTTAAGTGTCGTTATAGGCTTTAACGACGGTTGCTTTTTATTTTACTTTCTAATTTTTCAGAAAATAATTAAAAATAGAAAATAAATTATAGAAATTACCAAAAATGGTTTTAAAAATTATTTTAAATTATGAAAAATAATTTCTGACTATTTGGAATATTTTTCTTTAATATTTATAATTATTTAAATATTAAAGATATTTAATTTATTTAATTAGTGTATTAAATAAATTAGAGAAAAATGATTTAATATTATAAAAATCATTTTAAATAAGAATAATGTGTTAGAAAATATTTTGAATTATAAAATATAATTTTAAATATTTTTGGAGAATTTTCATTAATAATTTAATATTAATGATATTAGATTTATTTAATTGTTATGTTAAATAAATAAATTAAAAATGATTTTATTGATTTAAAAATCATTTAAATATGAGAAAAATGATTTAAAAATATTTTAAGTTATAATTAATGACTTTTAATATTTTGATGATAATTTCATTAATATTTAAATATTAATGATGATGATTTAAAAATGATTTTAATTACTTTAAAAATCATTTAAGTAGAATATTGATGATTTAAAAATATTTTAAGTTATTGAAAATGTTTGAAAAATTATTATAAATTATAATAATTGCTTATAAATTATTAAAAGCTTCCGAAAAATATTATTAATGATATTTGACTTATCTAAAATAATATTGAAGCTTAGAGATCAAGTTTAATTGACAAATAACTGTGTTAATTGTCGGATAGGGTGATCAGAACACCAAGATGAGACCGAAGTCCAACCAGACCGAACTAGTTAGACTTGATAATTGTTTATATAGGTTATAAACACTGTTGTGACTATGTGCTAATGTGTTTAGGAGAAGGTTTGACTGTAAATTACAGTGTTGCGTGTTGTGAATTATTGTGCTAATTGTGAGACCGATATTATTGGTTATAGGTCTTTTGAAAGCATATAAGTTTATTGTGTAGCTGTAATCAGCGGAAGAGGCAAGTTCCCTAACTCAACCTTGAGTTAATATTGTTTAGTTATTATTGGTGGTTAATTATTGCTAATTAGACAACATCTAGGGATTTATTGTTGATTATTCGCAGTTAGTGAATGCTTAATAATTCAAATTGAATTACTGATTCAGAATATATATACATTCGTAGAATAACTATTGTTGGATATACATATCCGTAGAAGCTAGGATTGATGATGAGATAATTCCTGCTTATTATCGAATTATGTTGAGAAATGTCTTAGCCAATTATTCTGGTTAGACGAACATTTGTTAGAACTTGATAGGTTTGAGAAGAGAATTAAAGTATTATTGACAGATTGATGCCAATTATTTCGGCTAGATCGAGAAGTAAATAGAATTTGAAATCACAGTATTTCGTTGTAAAATCAAAATCTTGATTCTAAGACTGAGAAGAACAACCTTTTATATAAAGGGAATATTTTATCGGTCGAGTATTCGGCCTTTGCGCCAGATTAACTATTATGTATAATATAGGGTATACTAAAGCTGATCACTTTATATACTTGCAGAGGGGTATGATTTAATCTTTATGGTTATCTGATACACCTGGGTATATCAAAGTATATCTTTGATAGTTACTCGAGAAGAGAAGTTCAAGATCCAATGGATCGCTCAGCATAAATGTGGAAAACATTCCACTTTGCTATTTCGTAGAATTAATTCTTGATTATTCGTTTGAATATCGTAGAAACCTTGAAAGCGTTATACTCTTTCATTATCGAATTATTATTGTGTAGAATGTGAGAAGGTTTGATATTGATTTCTATATCTTTATTATATCTCTTAACTTGCGGAGCAAACTTGTTGCTCACCCTTGCTATAAATAAAACTTTTAAGCTAGGGACGAAGTTGTAGAAGGTGGTGCGAAGAAGAAAAAAGGAAAAGGAATAGTTATGAATTAGTTATGATGAACAATATTATTATTATGTTGTATTGTATTGTAAACCCTTTTTGTATATCTAAAGGGGTATGTCTGTAATGTTAAGGTTAGTAGACCTGGGACTTATGTATTAACAATCTATGTTAATGAGTTATGTATTCCTATTTATATTAAAATGGGTAGTTAGATGGTATTATATTGTGTATCGTGAACACCAAATTTGGGGGTCAGGTAACCTAGATTTGGGGGTGTCACAGGTTGGTATCAAAGCTGTAGGTTATAAACCTTAGGTGGGGTGGGGAAAACCCTAGGATTATAACCCTGAGCGAGATAGAGAATACTCATTTCGAATACTAAGTGAGGGATTGCAGAAGCGTATCAATAGTGAGATAAGTGGACACATAGTGTGAGGAGTGTGTACTGGTGAAGTATTAATCAATTTGTTTAAACTGATTGTATGATGTCGGGAGAAGATAAGATGAGTACGGAGATGCTTGTGTGGGTCACGCTTTTAAAGCCGAGAGCCGAGGTGCCAAAGTGAGAGCGAAGTTAGTGGAAGAAGTGGAGAAAGATGAACCAATGATCAATCTCGGGAGTGATCATGATGATTATCCCGAGATGTATCTAAGTGGCAATGAAGAGGCGGAGTCTGAAGAAGCTAAGGTGGAGTTGAAGAATAAGATCAAAGTTAGAGAACAAGATCAACTAACTCTAGAAGTCTAGGAACAACGGAGTAAGGTATTTCTCTCGGAGGAGTTGTGGAAGATAGAGCGGGCGTTACGCGAATTGACTGAAGAACGGAACGAGCTGAAGGCGCAGGTGGAGAGGATGAAGACTAAAGGTGGTAGATCATCCGAAGGATACAGTAAGAAAGACAAGAAGAAGAGAAAGAGGGCCAACGACAACGACAACTCTGAAAATTCTAACCCGAAGAAGAGGCAAGCCTGTAGCAAGTGTAGGAAGACTCATGTGGGAGAATGTATGATGTGGAAGAACGTCTGCTTCAACTGTAAGTAGGAAGGACATATTTCTTTGCATTGTCCTAAGCCGAATATGAGGAAGTGTTTCTCATGTGGAAGAATGGGTCACGGATTTAACAAGTGTCCCAACAAGAAGAAGACTGGTGAAGGGATTGGTCGGTAAACAACTTAGATATATGTAATAGTAACTTTTGGTAGAAGCTTATGATAGTAAGTGTTATAATATCGAGAATGATGTTTAAACATATGTATATATATATATATATGTGTGTGTTTGAATGAATGAAATTTTTATATTCTATATGAATATAAGATTAAGATTAAGTTGTGTTCTTAAAACTCATACTTATGGTAAGTTAATGACTCATGTTTATATGAAATATTTTAAACCCCTCAGCGAATGGACGCTAAAGGTCTGACTAGGATAAGTTCATACACTCATATAATCGTGGAAAGTTACTGAACTCCTAAGTGTGGTAAGTTTGATGAACGGGGATTAGATATATGAATTTGGAAATGGCAACTTTTTGTGTAAAGTTGGAGAATTGTAGCTTCCTATGTAAAGTTGAGTATGTTAATCCTAGAATTATTTTAAAAGGGATAGTAATATGTGTTAAGTACTATATGTACTATGTGCTATTTGAATAAATATGCGATTACATGAGAACTATGTGTTGAATTCTTATTGTGTTAAAAATTTGAATAGAAAAAGAAAATTAATATAAGATTTTTATCAGATCATGCCGCCTAGACAACAAAATCGAAACCAACGAGAAGATCAGTCAGTGAATAACAAAGGAGGTCAAGCTGACCCAATGCAAAACTTTGCAAATATGATAGCCGAAGCTATGGAGAATAGAGCTTCTTCTGCAAGAGGAAGAGCGAGGAATCAGCCAGCTGACAGACTGGCTAACTTCAAGGACTTTAAGGCGGTAAGACCGCCTGAATTCAAGGGAACCACGGATCCAATTGAAGCCCAAACTTGGGTAAAGGATATGGAGAAAGCGTTTGTCATTGCGTGAGTGGCAGAAGAGCAAAAGACGGCTTTTGCAACATACTTAATGAAGGGAGAAGCTAACTACTTGTGGGAGACTAATCAGGCAAGAGCTGGTACAGCGGTGGTAGCGTGGACAAGATTTAAGGAGTTGTACTTTGAGAATTACTTCTCACCGAGTATACAAGCTCGGATGGAAGTTAAGTTATTGGAACTTAAGCAGGAGAACATGTCGGTATCGAAGTATGCTGCCAAATTCAACGAATTAGCAAGATTTGCACCTCACCAGGTGGACACAGAAGCAAGAAAAGTGAGAAGATTTGAGAACGGACTGAAGCCGGGGATATTCAATAAGGTAGCGGTATTGCAGATCAACATGTTCACGACTTTGTTAGAGAAAGCGTTAATTGCTGAAGGAGGAAGCGAGGCTGCATCTCGATTTCATCAAGAGAAGAAGAACAAGAACAATGATGGTGGAAGCAGTGGTGGTAGTAATCAGAATAAGAGAAAGTGAAGTGAGAATATCCAATCGGGTAGCAAGACTGAAGAGAATAGGAAAGGAAGGGAACCATCAAGCAACTGCGGGAAAGAACCATTCGGAGTCTGCTTAAAGAAGAAAGGAGTCTCATATAATCTATGCGGCAAAGAGGGGCACATGCCACCCAATTGTCCCAAATCAAGAAAATTCAAGGTTGTTTTGCCTGTGGATCAACTGATCATATAGTACGGAACTGTCCAAAAAGGAATGCGGAGAAGGAAAGTGTCAACAACGGACCCGGTGATGGAACCTTGGTGATTCGAGGACCTGCACAACTAGGAAGACCAACGGCCCGAACTTTCAACATGACGACGCAAGATGTAATGACTACTCAGGAGGTGGCATGTAACGATTTCGTTTAGAAATTTAATTACGCGAGTAATCTTGGTTAGTTATTGTTGTGAATTGTTTTCTTTTATAGATTCAAGTCACAGATTAGAATTTGAAACAAAAATTAATAGTGTTCTTAAAAATGAATTGATGATACAACTTTAAAAGATTGTAGAGAATAAGAAAACGGTGATTCCGAGGACGGAATCCTTTTAAGGAGGGGTGGATGTGATAACCCGGGATTTCGAATAATCCAAATTTCACGAATAAATTTTTATTATTATTATTTTATTTAATATTGACATTGACTGTTAATATTGTACTATGTATTTGTAATACGAGTATCGAGAAGTAGTCAATTTGTGTATTGACTGAGAAATTAGAATAGAGTTGTGCTTAACGGAGAATAGAAACCCTAACCCTAAGTCCGGATAGGGATTCGATTGAAAATATAATTTAAATAATTATACTGATGAGTACGTGTTTGTACTGTATAGAATGTTGATCAATGATTGGTCGGGTAGGGTACAATATTTATAAACCCTAATAAGGGATTGGAAACTATAATCTCATGATTTGAAACCCTAACGCGTAGTTAAGAACCCTAATCGAAAGTCGGTAAACCCTAATTTTTAATTCGGGAATCCTAAACCCTAATTAAGAAACCCTAATTCTAATTAGTAAGCTCTAAAGTGATTAGTATTCTTTAATGTGATTAGTAACCTTTAATATAATTAGGGAACACTAATTATATTTTTGAAAATCTTAATTTTTTATTTTAAATATCCTAATTTAGAAAATCCTAGAAGCTAAAGTTGTAAAACTTTAGGGTTAGAGGCTAAGGGTCAAACCCTAAGGGTTTGGAAAATCCCATGTATGCCATTAAAAATTCATGTACAAAGTCCAAAATACCCCTTTACTTAGATATTTAGTTAGAAGATTTGCAAGATCTAGTGAGTCATCACTTAAGATTATTCCATGTGCTTAAATTCTATATCAAATCTTATCCATATCTTGCCAACTTGCACACTTGGATTCATTACATCTAGGATATAAGAGATCTAGAGAGAGAAAGTTCATAAAACTTGCTCATTTTCAACTTTGCTCTCACCAACTCTTATTCTCTCTCATACCTCCGAAATTCTAAGGTAAACCAGTCCTAAATACAGCCCCTAGATCAACCAATAACAGATTGGAGAGTATAGATCAAGGATTGGAAAGCTAGAAGGTCTAATCCCAAATTGATTTTTGATCTTTGTTGCTAAGAAAAATTTTATGTTTATGTGTTTATATTTATGTTAGAAGTTGTTTTTAGTTGATCTATGATGATCCATGATGGATCCATAACATTAAATTGCTTTAAAATGGTGTTTTTCCAAAACTGTCCAAGAACAGATTTTGTGCTCTGACAAGCAAATGTCAGACGGCTCAGATCTCTGTCTGTTAATGTTTTGTTATGTTTTATGTGTTGAATCTATAGCCCGATATGTGGTCTTTAATTAGAAAGTGGAATCAGTGTCATTGGATAGCTAGATTGCAAGTTATACTCGGTCAAAGTCTGTTGACCGACGTTGACCGAGCAACATTCTGGGTAACCCAGAACGTGATGAACTGTGTCTGACAACATGTTTCGTAGCCCAGATCTGTCAGTATGTTTAGTGTTTGGTGTTTTTGTTTGGTAAATATTGTAGCTGGTTATGTGTACTATATATTTGAGTCTTTGGATCTCTCATAACCTCAACATATCGATCGTGAAAGGTGGTCAAAGTAGACCACCCGAGCTGATTTTTACTTTTCTGGAATAACCTAGAAATCTGGGGAACGCAATTTCTGACACACTTTGACCATACTGATTCCGTAGATGGAGTTATTTTTGAACTAAAATGTTACTTTGTAATTGTTCTTTGGTACCTGGACTATAACTTTGAGCCTTTAGATCACATAAACCATGACCAGAACATACATTAAAGTGAGATTCAAAATGACCGGTCGAGTTTCTGGGTTTCTGGGGAAACCCAGGTAAGGTCTGACAGCTTCTTTGAGAGCCCATATCGTTATGTTATGACCAAGTTGATGGTTTATAGATGTAGTATTACATGTGTACTACGATTTTGAACTTTAAGTTGGCCCAGAAACGATTTTAAACAAAGCATTTAAGCCGGTCACAGGGGACCTTGAACATTGACTTTGTCAGTGTTCTTGAGCCAAGAACACCTAAGATAACAGTTAAGTGTCGCAATAGGCTTTAGCGACGGTTGCTTTTTATTTTATTTTCTAATTTTCCGGAAAATAATTAAAAATAGAAAATAAATTATAGAAATTACCAAAAATGGTTTTAAAAATTATTTTAAATTATGAAAAATAATTTCTGACTATTTGAAATATTTTTCTTTAATATTTATAATTATTTAAATATTAAAGATATTTAATTTATTCAATTAGTGTATTAAATAAATTAGAGAAAATGATTTAATATTATGAAAAATTATTTTAAATAAGAATAATGTGTTAGAAAATATTTTGAATTATAAAATATAATTTTTAATATTTTTGGAGAATTTTTATTAATAATTTAATATTAATGATATTAAATTTATTTAATTGTTATGTTAAATAAATAATTTAAAAATGATTTTATTGATTTAAAAATCATTTAAATATGAGAAAAATGATTTAAAAATATTTTAAGTTATAATTAATGACTTTTAATATTTTGATGATAATTTCATTAATATTTAAATATTAATGGTGATGATTTAAAAATGATTTTAATTACTTTAAAAATCATTTAAGTAGAATATTGATGATTTAAAAATATTTTAAGTTATTGAAAATAACTTTAATATTTTGACAAGTATGTTATTAATATTTTTATATTATTAAATATTGATAATGATAAGATTATTTGATAATTAAATAATTTAAAAATGATTAGATGTTTGAAAAATTATTATAAATTATAATAATTGCTTATAAATTATTAAAAGCTTCCGAAAAATATTATTAATGATATTTGACTTATTTAAAATAATATTGAAGCTTAAAGACCAAGTTTAATTGATAAATAATTGTGTTAATTGTCGGATAGGGTGATCAGAACACCAAGATGAGACCAAAGTCCAACCAGACCGAACTAGTTAGACTTGATATGTGTTTATATAGGTTATAAACATTGTTGTGACTATGTGCTAATTTGTTTAGGAGAAGGTTTGACTGTAAATTACAGTGTTGCATGTTGTGAATTATTGTGCAAATTATGAGACCGATATTATTGGTTATAGGTCTTTTGAAAGCAAATAAGATTATTGTGTAGCTGTAATCAGCGGAAGAGGCAAGTTCCCTAACTCAACATTGAGTTAATACTGTTTAATTATTATTGGTGGTTAATTATTACTAATTAGATCACGTCCAGGGATTTATTGTTGATTATTCGCAGTTAGTGCATGCTTAATAATTCAAATTGAATTACTGATTCAGAATATATATACATTCGTAAAATAACTATTGTTGAATATACATATCCGTAGAAGCTAGGATTGACAGTACAGATAATTCCTGTTTATTGTCGAATTATGTTAAGAAATGTCTTAGCCAATTATTCTGGTTAGACGAACATTTGTTAGAACTTGATAGGTCGAATTATGTCGAGAAGAGAATTAAATTATTATTGACAGATTGATGCCAATTATTTTGGCTAGATCGAGAAGTAAATAGAATTTGAAATCACAGTATTTTTTTGTAAAATCAAAATCTTGATTCTAAGACTGAGAAGAAAAACCTTTTATATAAAGGGAATATTTTATCGATCGAGTATTCGGCCTTTGCGCGCGATAAAGTATTATGCATAATATAGGGTATACTAAAGTTGATCACTTTATATACTTGTAGAGGGGTATGATTTAATCTTTATGGTTATCTGATACACCTGGGTATATCAAAGTATATCTTTGATAGTTACTCGAGAAGAGAAGTTCAAGATCCAATGGACCGCTTAGCATAAATCTGAAAAACATTCCACTTTGCTATTTCGTAGAATTAATTCTTGATTATTCGTTTGAATATCGTAGAAACCTTGAAAGCGTTATACTCTTTCATTATCGAATTATTATTGCGTAGAATGTGAGAAGGTTTGATATTGATTTCTATATCTTTATTGTATCTCTTAACTTGCAGAGCAAACTTGTTGCTCACACTTGCTATAAATAAAACTTTTAAGCTTAGGGACGAAATTACAGAAGGTGCTGCGAAGAAGAACAAAGGAAAAGGAATAGTTATAAATTAGTTATGATGAACAATATTATTATTATGTTATATTGTATTGTAAACCCTTTTTGTATATCTAGAGGGGTATGTCTGTAATGTTAAGGTTAGTAGACCTGGGACTTATGTATTAACAATCTATGTTAATGAGTTATGTATTCCTATTTATATTAAAATGAGTAGTTAGATGGTATTATATTGTGGATCATGAACACCAAATTCGGAGGTCAGGCAACCTGGATTTAGGGGTGTCACAAAAATGTTGTAGATTTGTTTTCCAAAAATTAGCAGATGCTTAAAAACGTTGTAGAAGGTATGATTCCACAACGTTTTTTGGATAAAAATGTTGTTGTTTAGTATATCAGACGTTTTTTAAATGTTATAGATAAAAAAAAAAGAAAAAAGATATGGTTCACCTATATTACTAATGCACCTGCAATATGCGAATGCCATGATATATAGCCAAAATGTATCAACCATTTAAAATACATCCCAATAATACCATTCGTTTACAGTTTCAAATTACTACATCCATAAAATATATACCAAAATGTCTATATATACATCTCAAATTCACTTTTCAATCCACAAAATAAACCACAATAAACCAAACTATTCATAAAATTTAGCTACTACCTAAGCATGTGCAAAAAAGCCTAAGTTCTCCCAAAATACGCCAGTAACTTTTGCTCTAGCACTAGCCATGGATGGCAGTAACTTTTGCTCTATCACTAATAGATTCTTGAGATAAGGTTAACCTACTTCTGTTGCTTCTGCTACACTGCTTCTGTTGCTGCGACACACTTCTTGCTGCTGTTTGTAGCGAAGTGCTGCTGCCAAACATTTATAAACTGTTGTGACATTTATAAACATTTTGTTATCACAGATGCCGACAGATGATGCCTACCTAAATATCAAGCTTGACTACAAGCCTGCTATTAAATGGATAAATGTTGCAGTGATAGTCCCAATCTGTCAAGCTTAACATGATGGATGGTTGATAACTCTTGATCCCAATTTCTCAATACAGTTGTTATAGACAACTATTGCATTGATTAGAAAAGAGGTACTCAATAAAGACCACTCCACATTGGCACTTAAAAGATATGCATGAAACACCAATAAATTAGAATGAAAACTGAGAGAGATTCCTGCAACTTTGAGATTCAGAAAATTTGCTTCAACGCATACAAACTGGAAAAACAGACCAAAGAGATACAAATAAAAAATGTCCTAGGAGCAGCTGTGGATGCTATTACCAATGTTCGTCATTAATACTTATTCAAGTAGCTGAAAAGACTCAAAGTTTTGTAATATATATCATTTTCTTAATAATTAGCTTAGATTATTTAAAAAATTGTATTAATTATAAGAAACTGGGAATCAAGTCTTACAGGGTCAATCCTGTATGCAATTGTTGGAGGGGTTTCATAGTTAAATGTCCTAGGAGCAGCTGTGGATGCAGAAAAATGTGACTTTTGCTTCTCTTCATCAGCTGATGTAGTACGAAGATGTTTCTCAAGTTCTTGAATTTGTTTATTCAGCTGCAACCTAACATAGTAAGTGCAAACTAACATAAGGGCAGTAATCAGAGAATTTCAGTACAAACGAAGAAAAAGAAATAATGAAGATGAGTGAAGATGAACAATTTTCTTCCCTCATTCGTTTATAGAGTTGTTCACTTCTTTTGTTGTTTCCTTGCCTCTAAATCAAACTAGCTTGGTTTGTTATCAGGAAAAATAGAATAAGCAATAACAAAAAAATAAGGGCAGTAATCAGAGAACTTACTTGTTTTGTTATTCATACACAATAATTGCAGTTGCAGCTCCTCTATAGTACATTGGAGCTAAGCTATGATATCTCTCTTGACTAGCAATATCCCAGATTTCAAATTTTACAGTTGCATCATTTATAGCCACTGTTTGTGAGAAAAAGGCAGCACCTATAACAAAACGAGTCAAATCCACAAAAAGTTATATTATTTAAGCAATCAAAATATTTAGCAAGATGTTAAGATCAACCTAAAATTCAACAAATTGCCCATTAACAAAAAGCAAAACCAGGCTAGATTTTCCAGTTCCAACATCTCTAAGAAGAACCTGCAATGCAAATAAAAACACAGATCTTAGCAAGAAACATATCTAAATTCTCCTTAGGATCGTCATTATTAACCAAAGATGCAACATCACGGTTGCCAATTCTGTCAAAATGTGTTTCAATGCAAGGTCTACAAGGTCCACCCATCTCGTAAAGAAAGGATAGTGATATTTCTAGCGCAACGAGTGATATAACCATCAAAATGTACAACTTTTTCCACACAGTACACACAACTAAATTTTTGCTCATTCTTAAGTCTATTCAAGAAAATAAGTTACTGAAGCATAGCAATGTTTGAATACTTACAGTCTATGATAAGATAGACTACAAAAAGATACTGCCAAGCAGTGATTACACTGATAATTAATGGAACCAGTGTTACCTAAAACCTGGATCCCTTCATGATTCATGATTCATTCATTTTCAAGTTTGGGTTGTTTAAAAACACGATAATCATAGCAAAAAGAACCATCGAGTAGTTTCAATATATCATCAGGCACATCCTTGAACTGAATACGAATTGCTGCAAGCTACTAGTAATGGTATCTACCAGAGTCAGTATGACAAACCAAAAAATGAATACCAAAAACAATCATTTGTGCACCACTATCAAAATACCTGTGCACCACTAATTTTAGGTCGCTTGTAGAGATTCGATGTCCACATGAGAATAACAAGTATAGTCCGGACAGGAATTTCAAAACTAAAATGCAATGTACTGTTGCCAACTTTAACTCTAGACTTATTTAAAAGAAAGAAAAAAAAGAAATTCAAGTTCTAAATAATGGACAGTCAATTCTTTAAATAATTTGATTACTCCTTATTCACCAAGTCATCATTTACCTCCATTTCCTCAACCTTGCAGTTAAGTCGATCAAAACTTCATGATGGCACGCCTTACAGATAGTATCAAAGCCAACATTGGCTTCAACAAACTGGTTTTTGAGATCTCCATTCAATGTAACAGGAACACCAACCCCCTGCAGATTCCAAACCTATATATAAATATTCTTACACGAATTATGTAGCATATACAAGTATTTTTAGAACTTATAACACAATGATGATTGTCTTAATAGACTTCCCCAAAACCATTTTAGCAATGGCTCATACAGTGTACATCTATATACAAAACCTAAAAAAAGATTTACAACTTTATCAACATAATCTCACTTGTTTCTTATTAAAATTCTTCATTTTATCTTAAAGAAACAAACTTAATCAGCAAATTTCTGAACCTCCCACTCTATGGAAGGAAACAATATGAAAAATAATAAAAAAAGAAAAACAATTTTTGAGTTGTATGCTTTAACTTGGTCACACAGTTCGATTAGAGCAATATGACTGCTTCAAATTTTGTTAATAAAGTACTTTTCCTAATCTTCTCAAGTATATTTACGGGTCAAAATCTAGTAGAAAAAACATAAGATTCAAACAATTTCATTTAAGTGAATCGTAGTGTCCATATCTATTGAATTTTTTTCAAACAAAACAAAATTAACCTAAAAAACTAGTTCATAAATTCGTATAGTAAATAACAAGAAGGATGGTTTCAAAGTTAGAGGTTTGAAAATCTATTACAAATAAAAAATAAATAACACAAAAAATCTAGTACCGATCTTCTTCCGGCGATGATGACTTACCACGCATCGACAGAGGTCGATCCGTCAACTTTCTGCCAGCGACTTCAACAACTCACTTAGCTCCATCTCCATTTAGTCAAACCTATATCTTTCCCCCAGAAAAAAAGAAGATAAAAATCCAATCTTTAGAACATAAATTTTAATAATGTAGTGAAAGGTATGACCTTGAACCTGGGACGTCGAATTAGAAAATGAATCTGAACGGACATTAGAGAAATGAGACAGCACCGCCGTCGGCTAGGCCAGTTCTATATAAACAAGATCTGAGATGAAGTTGATGGACCTGGAGGGCTTGAGAGGGCTAGGGCTTCGATTGAGAGGTATGATAAGTTTTTGCAGTTCGATTGAGAGAAGGAATAAGGTTTGAGTATAGGAAGCAAGTGACCGGAACCCTCGTTTAAGTCTAACCCATCGTTTTAATTTCAAATTTTCGCTTCCGTCTTTTTATTTTTGTGCTCCATGTTTTTTTAATAGACAACTTTTTTTAAAAAAAATGTTATCTATTTAAAATTAAAAAATTGCCTTTATAAATAGATAACGTTTTTTCATACGTATGTACAACGTTTTGTTAAAAAATATTGTAAAAAAATACCACAACGTTTTTATAAAAAAACGTTATGATTTAAGTGTTGTCTATTTAGTACTTTGTACTAGTGTTTCTGTATGGAAATGTGGAGAGGAGTGTGGCTTTTCCACTCTAAGATTAACCGCACCATAGATGGTCGCCAATACTCTTATTTATGAGAAGCCTAGTTAATTCCATTTCTTATGGATTGGTGTTGCTCTTTGAGGCACAACCGCAGCTTAGATGGTCACCGAATCTCTTATTTGTGAAGAAAGGTTGGATAATTCCATCCCTTTGGTCTGAAGCCGATGAAATGTGGTGGATTGAAGTTTGATCCCAGTACTGTGTGACAAGTACCTTTGTTCTGGTAGGGGGTTAGACTGAACCATAAATGGTACGCCTACGTACTCTATTCAAGAGGAGATCAAGTCTGCGTGAGTTCGAACACGTGTAAGAGGTTCAATTTGAATGTGAAAGCGCGATGGGTGTAGAAGCTTTATTGATGAAGAAAGGTGTAGAAGTATTTTTGTGGTTTTTATTTTTGTAGAGAACGGACAGAAATGTTTTTGTTATTTTTTGTTTATTGCGACCGGGCCATATAGAATATGGTTACCTACGTACTCTTGGGTATCAGGGAGATCAGGTCGACGTAGTTCGCCCCTCAGGACGAATTGCAGCCGAAGAGAAGTATGAATCCCATGTGCAGGCTATACTGCGGGGAGAAGAAATTTTGATCCCACGATTGGGACAAACTGCAGGTGTGAAAAAGTTTGATCCCGTCTTCAAGAAAAACTGTAAGCATAGAAAAGTTTAATCCCAACTTCAGGATAAACTACAGGTGTAAAAGGTTTAATCTCGTTTTCAGGATAGCTGAAATTGTATGAACTATTTGAAATGAGGTGAAACCAGGCTGCTGGTTTGAAGTGTATATTTCCCTGAGGGGCAGAAGAGTTTGTAAAAAATAAGGGTTAAAAAACTGGAATGACTGGTGATTGGATGATCCATATCAGGATGTTTGCTTGATAATATCCTCAGACATAGTACTGTTTCACGATGTCCGAGTTGATAAGCTGTGGAAATTCATCGTCATCCATTTCCTGTAGTCTGAGAGCGCCTCTTGTCAATACCTCCTTGACAACAAATGGGCCTTCCCAGTTAGGAGTGAATTTTCCCTTAGATTGATCTTGGTTGTCAATGATCTTCTTCAAAACCTAGTCATGTTGTTTGAACTACCGTAGCCGGACTTTCCTATTGTAGGATCGTTCGATCCTTTGCTGATATAATTGACCATGGAAGATAGTCGCGGTTCGCATTTCGTCTATTAGAGACAATTGGTGATACCTATCTTGTTCCCATTTGTCTTCATCTAGTTGAGCGTCCATCAACACTCCGAGGGATTCCATTTCCACCTCTATGGGGAGCACTGTTTCCATCCCATGGGCTAATGAGTAGGGGGTTGCCCCAGTGGAAGTACGCATGGAAGTTCTATAGGCTAATAAAGTCAGAGGCAAGAGGTCAGGCCATCCTTTGTGATTGGCGGACATTTTCTGTATGATCTTCTTGATGTTTTTATTAGTCGCTTCAACAACACCATTCATCTTTGGACGGTAGATAACAGAGTTAAGGTGTTTGATGTGTAATTTACTGCATAACTCCTCCATCATTTTGTTGTTGAGGTTCTTAGCATTGTCTGACACAATGACCTCTGGTTGTCCATATCGACAGACGATATTATTTATGATGAAAACAATGATGACTTCTTTGGTAACTCTGGGAAAAGAGGCTGCTTCTATACATTTGGTAAAGTAGTCGATCATGGTGAATATGAATCGATGTCCATTACTGGCTTTGGGCTCGAGAAGCCTGATCACGTCCATTCCCCACATTGAGAAGGGTCATGGCGAACTCATATTGTGGAGTTCCCTTAGAGGGGCGTGGATAACATTCCCATGAATTTGGCATTGATAGCACCTCTTGACGTGATCATCACAGTCAACTTTGAGTGTAAGCCAATAATGCACTGTTCTAAGGATCTTCTTAACAAGTAGGGGGCCGCTCATGTGTAGGCCACATACTCCACCATGGATCTCATCCATGAGCCTCTGAGCTTGGTCTTTGTCCAGACATCTGAGGAGACCTAATCATGCATCTCTTTTGTAGAGTGCATCTCCACTCAGATAGAATTTCATAGCAAGTCGATGGATCCGCCTCTTTTCAATTATGCCTGCCACAGCGGGTGTAGATCCATCTCACAGATACTCCTTAATATGTTGATACTAAGGGTTGTGGATGGGAGGTAACTCATCCGATACTTCTCCAACATAGTTCCCATAAGTTGGGGTCTTTTGCAGGGTAAATGTGATTCTTGGCATGTTTTCCTTGCCAGGTATGTGAATCAAGGAGGCCAACGTTGTTAGTGCATCTGTAAAATCATTCCTATTATGACGAATGTGTAGAAAGGAGATTTCTTCAAACTCCAAAGCCAACTGTAAAACTTTTCGATGGTAAGGTAGCAAATGTAATTCTTTAGTTTGATAGATTCTCGTGGATTGTTTAATTACCAATTCGGAATCCCCAAAGACAGTTAACCGCTTGATGCCCATTGAACGGGCAAGTTTTAGCCCCATGATACAACCTTCATACTCAGTTGTGTTGTTGGTGCTGATAAACTGCAATTTGATAACGACGGGATACTGCTCCCCCGTACCGAATACTAGAACTGCTCCAGCTCCAGAACCTTCTATGTTAACAGCTCCATCAAAATACATTTTCCATGTGTGGCATGCATCGTACTGATGGTGTTGCTGAACTGACATTACCCCTTCATCGGTGAAGTATGTTTCCAAGGGTTTGTAGTCCCCTGTAGGTGCGACGGCTAGTTCATCTGCAATTCCTTGACCTTTGACAGACTTTTGCGACACGTAGACGGTGTCAAATTACTGTAGGATCAACTGCCATCTGGACAGTCGACAAATTAGTATGCGCTTACTGAACACATACTTGAGAGGATCCACGCGGGATATGAGATGGGTTGTGTGACCATGGAGGTAATGTTGTAACCTCATGGATGCACATGCTAAAGCACAACAAGTCTTCTCAATCAGAGTGTACTTGTGTTTATTGATGCTGAATCTTTTACTGAGATAATAGATAGCTTGTTTTTGGCCTCTATCGTCTTTTTGCCCCAGCATGCAGCCCATGGCATTGTCATTAATGGACATGTACATGAATAGGGGAACATCATCCCTAGGAGGTACCAAAACAGGAGCATTAAGCAACTGCTCTTTAATGGTAAGGAAGGCTTTCTGACACTCATCGTTCCATTTCATGGAGGAGTTCTTCCTTAACAGCTTGAAGATGGGCTCATAGGTTGCTGTGAGTTAAGAGATAAACCTTCTAATGAAGCTGATTTTTCCCAAAAATCCCCGCATTTCCTTCTCTATCTGAGGAACGGGCATTTCCTTGATGGTCTGGATTTTGGTGGGATCCAGCTTAATCCCTTTGTGGTTGACTAGGAAACCTAGCAACTTGCCTGATTTAACGCCAAAGGCGCACTTGGCTGGATTAAACTTCAAGTTGTACTTACGCAACCTATTAAAGAGCTTTTTGAGATGGTCTAAGTGATCTTCCTCCTTTCGGGATTTGACGATGATGTCATTCACATAGATCTCTATCTCTTTATGCATTAAATTATGGAAAAGAGCCATCATAGCTCGCTGATAGGTTGCCCTGGCATTGATGAGGCCGAATGACAATCGTCTGTAGCAAAAGGTTCCCTAAGGCGTGATGAAAGCAGTTTTCTCATAGTCTTCCTCAGCGACCATAATCTGATGGTACCCCGCGAAGCAATCCGCAAAGGATTACATGTCGTATTGAGCAGTATTGTCAATGAGAATGTGAATAAAGGATATGGAAAAGCTATCTTTAAGATAAGCTTTGTTCAAATCCCGGTAATCCACGCAAACTCGCACCTTTCCTCCAGGTTTAGTCACGGGAACAATGTTGGATATCCACTCCGGATATGTAGACACCATGATAATGCCAACTTGAAATTATTTCACAATTTTTTCTTTTAACTTTAAACTCCACTCAAGTTTCAATCGCTTGAGCTTCTACCTGACTGGCTTGAATCCCTCTTTAATGGGAAGGCGATGAAGGAAAATGTCAGTGGACAAACCCACCATGTCCTCGTGAGACCATGCAAACACATCCTGGAATTGGGTTAACAGCGCAACCATGTCATTATGTTGGATTGGGGTGAGGTCTGAACCATTCTGGATTAACTTAGGGCTTTCTAAGGTTCTAAGATTGAAAGAAGTGGTTTGATCAAGGTTGGGTTTAGGTTTATCTACGACCCATTCCTTAATCTCCTGAGGTGTCTCAATGTCCTCTTGTATTTCCTTCAAGTTTGAGTCCAGCTTTGCACCAAAGTTACAGTCCTTGTGGAGAGAAGGCACCTCATCAGCAAGTACATGCATATATAAATTCAGAGTCCTGAAATAAAATATACTTTCACTTAATATATGAAACTGTTTAATCATACACAAGTGTTAGCATGTACTGATAAAATAACTGCTAATACTTTATAGAAAAGTAAGCAATTAAAGTTATCTATAGGGCAAAAGGATTTTTTGCCCGTTTTACCCTCGTCGACCAATGCATGGAGTGCTGCTCCAATTGTCGAGGGCAAAGTCCTGATGGACTGTAGTGATGGAGGAATTATCATTGTCCTCCTTCTCCTGAATGATAACCATGACATCTGGGCAATCATCATCTGGGGTATATCTATTTGTATGTTCATCATGGATAATGATGCATATGCCTGACATCATCAAGGTGATGTTATGTTTACGTTTCTGCTCCCTTTCTTTCACTTCGGGATCGGGAATCAGCACCTCTTTTTCTTTGAATGGTATTGGTTTGGGAAACAGCATAACCATAACATGGGCTGGCACCTTTACTGGAGATTGTATCATCTCATGCAGTGCAGATGGAAAAAATCACCGTGTGGTGGAACCTGTTTGTGCTTATGAGGATTCCCATGACTGGAACTGGCAGAATAGCCTAGTCCGGCTGTCCCAATTTGACTGGACACTTGAATAGGGTGCTTAATATCGTGCTAATTTTTATCAAGCCCTTGTCTAGGCTGATGACCCAATGACATCATTTCTTGTGTAGCTGACATAACCTCGGCAGAAATCTTGGGTAAGGGAAGTGGTGCTCCAATAGGATGGTATTGAGTGTTACTCACTTCCAAAGTATGAACACTAGTCGGCTCAACTTCTGAATTGAAGCTGATTGTTGGTAGATCTCCTTATTCAGGACATTCCAGCTCAGCGTTGACAGTGACTAGACTGTTGTTAACAATGTATTTGATTTGTTGATGTAGTATAGAAGGAACGGCTCCAGCCATGTGGATCCATGGTGTCCCCAATAGCAGGTTGTATCCTGAATCTATCTTGAGGATGTGAAAGGATACATTGAATGTATTTGGACCAATCTCAATTGGCAGCTCAATCTTTTCGATGGAATTTCGTCGGGATCCATCAAAAGCTTTGATAACCATATGGTTGCTTCAGATTCGTTTGAGATTGACCTTTATCTTCACCAAGGTGGCATAAGGACATATATTCAGAGATGAACCTCCATCTATCAAAACTCCAGCTAACATATAACTAGAGGACAAAACTGCAATGTGCAATGGCTTGCAATGACCGGTCCCTTCGGGCGGTATGTCGTCATCAGTGAAGGATATCACATTATTGTTGAAAATGTGATCAACCATATGTTGAAATTTTTCCACATCCACTGATTTTGGTAAGTAGGCTTCTTCCAACACCTTCAATAAGATCTTCTTGTGATCCTCGGAAGAGAAAACCAAGTCTAGAATTGAGATCTGATGTGGTGCTTCTCTTAAGTTTAAAACCACCTTGGCTTCATTATGGCCCATAGTGCGGAGGAATTTTTCAATCTTCTCCATGGGAATCTTCCCCTTTGCTTTGATGGCGGGCTTCATCACCCTCTGAGGAAGATACAATGGATTTACCTTCGACACTGTAGCAATAGTATGAGACGCGGATCCTTCAGCTTCTACATAATTCCATGGAACTTTGTGTAAGATGACAACAAGATATGGTGGTCTGAAGGGTAAAGAAATTGGCTCTGATGCGGCCACTTTCAAAGGATTGTCAGCTCCTTTGAGTTGAATTGCTTGTATGGGAAATGATTTGACAGTCTCATCATCCTCAGCATATATAACTACTACTGATCCCTTCCATTTGGTAGGACATGTATTCCCACTCTCGAGTTGCACTGTGTCATCGTCTGCCAGCTGCAGGACACCACTATCAATAAGATTCTAAATGAAATGGAGGAGTGCCCAACATTCTTCTATGATGTGATCGTGGGAATGTGAATGATATTAACATACCCTAGCAGAGTTGAACCGTCTTGAATGGGAATTTATTGGAGGCAGAAGGGAGTTAATTCTTCCTTCGTTGATTAGCATTTGAAATATTTCCTCCATAGGTTGGCCCAGGTATCTAAATTCCCTTTGTTTGGCAAAATCCCGACGGGCTTGAGCATTTTCTCTCTTTGCAACCTTATCCTCTATAGCTTCACTTTTTGAAGGTGATGGTGGAGCATTCATAACAAAAGGAAGGATATAGGCATGCTCATGGTTGACTAATTAGCGTGTGACTTGATGTTGAGGGGTCACCAGTTCTGCCAATTGCTTAATTTGCTTGCAAAGAGCTTTCATTTTTCGTTCCATAGCAAATTGGAACTTCGCTTAATCCCATCTGTCAACACCGTATTTGATGGTCTGGGATGATTCACCATTAAAACTGGAATTCTGTCTAGTGCTCCAACTAATCATGTTGACCTCTTCTTCTTTGTGTTGAGGAAGAGGGTTGTCTTGCACATGAGGTTGCTCTAGTTTGGTGACCACGATCTCACTGTTGTCTATTAAATCTTAGATCTTGTGTTTCAAGGCCCAACAATCTTGAGTATCATGTCCAGGTGCCCCAGCATGATAAGCACACTTTCGAGTAGCATAAGTCTAGGCTCAATCGAGGCATAACTCGATAATGTTAGTCCATATATAAATATACATATATATATATATGTATATATATATAGACATAAATGAAAACTACGGACCGAAGTCTGGGCATACACACACAACACGACTCTCAATGTGAAGAATAGTGTGTGTCAAGATGAAAAGAAAGGCTTTATAGAGTGTGAGAAGGCTTACAGTGGGCTGCCAATGCAGGCTTCTATGACTCTAGATGGATAAACAATCAGTTCTCACCGATAAAAATATAGCTATATGTGAGCTAACAAGTGTTTAAAATGAGAAATCACTCAATATGGGGTGTGTACATAGCAAATTAGACAGGGCTTCCTCGCCTCATTTTTTAAATGGCCACCACAAGCACTATATTTATAGAGTTGGTGATCGTAGGTGTACCTACGGCAGCCACAGATGCACCTGCGGCTGCCCGGACTCCCCTGGGCTCCGCGGGTCCCGTCGTCTCAAAGTACTTGCACTGTGATGTCCGCTCGAACTTGCAGAAGTTCATCTGAGCATCTGAACGAGGTGTACAAGACCATCTTTGAACTGCTTTTGTCGAGAGTTACGCAATGATATGGGATTAGAGGTTGTACGAAGTCAGGAAGAGGGGACCATGCCCATGGTCTTCAAGCTTCAAATTCTATTCGTTGTGCTGCCACATGTAATAGTCACTCGGGATTTGAACTCCTTGGTTCTTGTAGGACATTGACATGTAGAAATGTATGTATGAAGTGTTGAGATGACGCGTTGGGGTTGAGGTGGCAAGATGATAGTTTGACTCCTCACCGGGGTTATCTCTGGTTTGAGCTGATAGTAGACGTTGCTTAGGGTTACATCTGAGATTGGACTGCTGCAGGTGTTTGAATTCTGCAAGGTCATCTATAAGTGTGCCTGTCTTCCCGGTGTTAGCTCCGGGTCTGAGGAATGAGTGCCTCGGCAGGAGGTCTGAGATTGAAGCTGATTGCATTTGAAATAAGCATTTACGGAGTTATCGCCGGAACTGCAACAACATTCCTTGGGGTTATCTCCAAGGACAAAACTCGGGGTTATCTCCGAGGTTGGAATTGATACTCCCGGTGTGTGTTCTGGGTTGAAACTGAACTTCCGGTAGTATCCGGAATGGCTGTGAACTGTCTTCCAAGGATATCTCCGAAAGACGAATCTGCCCTCCTGCAATGTTAGTAACAGGTGTGCAAAAATTTTTGAGTGTCTACACATCCGTTTTTCAATAAATGAATGGCTTTATGGCTTGATATGATAGTGATTGACTTTAATGGTTTGGTTGCTTGAATTCGTACAACAGGTTGGTTAGGAATATGAAAACTAACAACCTTACAAAAACAATCAAGTTTAGAATGATGAGTGGTTAACCAATCAATCCCTAAAATCACATCAAATGCAAGTATTTTCAAAGGAATAAGATTAACAGGTAATGTGATGGTGCCAACTTGAATCAAGCAAAATTTATAAACAATGGATGTAACGAAAGTTTCTCCTAATAGAATTTCAATAGATAAGTCAAAGTCTAATTTCTCAGGAGTCAAGTTCAAACATAGAGCACAAGTAGGAGAGATAAAAGAATTGGTAGAACCGGTATCTAATAAGGTATAAACTTCGCAAGAGTTTATGATTAGCTAACCCGTGATAACATTGTTCGGGTTCCTCGCATTTTGGGCAGTCATGAAAAACGCTCTTCCAGGAACCGCTGACTTTGACTTGTCCGGGACAGCCTTTGGAGTCACCATCCCCGCTAGACTTGGTTTCGCTACAGGACAATATCGAGCTATATGACCGTCTTTTCTATAACTAAAACATACCTTGGAAGGCTGTGAACAGTTTGGACTTATGTGTCCCTCCTCTCCGCATCTGTAGCATCTAGCTGGCGGTCTTTCTCCTCCCCTAGAATTTGTTGCTGGTGCTGGTGCCGATGTCTTCCCGTCATTGTTGAATCTTCTCTTTCTGAAATTTTTACTTAACTCACCTTTCCTATTATCTTGGCCATGATTACCACCGAAGTGGTTACCATTTTTGGCATGGTAATTTCCTCCACGATGATTATCATTGTCCCAATGGCTGTTACCACCAGTACGATTATTATTGTGTTGTTGGTCGCCCGGTTGAACAAACTCATTATCTCACTCTAATAATTGAGCCAAGTTCACAATATCTGAATATAGAGAAAATTTGTGAGAGATAAGGTATTGACGAATTTTGGGTTTTAGACCTCTCAGAAACATCCGCGTTATACGTTCCTCATTCTCTACCAAATGAGGTGCAAACTTTGATAACTCCGCGAACTTTGCCTCATACTGGGACACCGTCATGTTATTTTGTTCCAGTCTAATAAACTCTACCTCCTTCATATGACGAATACTTTCAGGAAAGTACTTGTCATTGAACAGTTTCTTAAATGTTTCCCAAGACATATTGAGTGCGGCTGGCTGGGTACGCTTCACAGATTACCCCTAGTAATCTGCCTCACCACGGAACATAAAGGTGGCGAATGGAACCTTCTGTTCCTCCGTGCATCCCAAGACATTGAATATCTTGGTAATTTACTTGACCAACGTTTCCGCCTTAATCGGATCTGACTTTCCATAGAACTCTGGTGGTCCCAACTCTTTAAACTGCTTGGCTGTGACAAACTGCGCGTTGCTATCATTTCTATCCATATTTTGCACGCGAGTCTCCCTCGTCTGATTTTGCATGAACTGCAAAAAGCTTCTAAACATCCCATCGTTCATTGTCTGATCAGTGGTGTTGTTTATAGGAGGAACATTGTCATCTCGTTGCACATTCTCCTAATTGGTGATTAAAGGTGTCTCCACGGTCTCATTCACTCCATTGTTAACATTCTGAACTGCCATTCTCAAATACTTCCATAAAACAAGGGTTAATTACAGTAATTAACATATCACATAATATCCCTATATTCTTACCAACCAACAAATAAGCTTAGGTAGGACACACTAGCGAAGGATTTACTTGTCTCTCCCCTCCTAGTTCTATGACGCCCCCAAAATAGGTCCACACAACTCATTCTAAGTCGCCAAATTCATGGTATAGAAAATAACTACAACTTCATTATTACAATTGTCGTGCAAAATACGACAACACATATACTATAAGTTTAAATATAAATATTGTCTTCTAAACAGTATTCAAAGTCAAATAAGTCCTCAATACAATTATTGATACATTATTTTATAAAAACAGTGAGAACTGTTAAACAACTTTCTAGAACCATCATTCTATACCCCGACTAGTTTTTGCTATACTCTCGCCTCTTGAGAAGAAAAATGGAACAAAAAGGAAAAGGGTGAGCTCAACTACCCCAGTAAAGAATATTATGACTAGGATAATGTACAAAAAATTATCCTTAGTCCTCAACAGGGAAAAATCTGATAGAATATAATAGATAACAAGTTTTAGATCAACAACTGCAGCGAAAACAACAATTCATTAGAAGAGTTATGTAGAGAATGAAATCTACCATCATCTATGAATTTAAAAGTCCATCATCAATATTTTATTCCTATAACATCAATTAATATACATCTTGAATCAAATATTCATCTTTGCACTATAGGTCAAAGATATTCATTTGTATCACCAATTGGTCATGTTCATCTTAACACCTGTTCATCTTTGCACTACGGGCCAAAGATATTCATCTTTGCACTACGGGCCAAAGATATTCATCATGTAATCATTCATCTTTGCACTACAGACTAAAGATATTCAGTTATATCATCATTTAGGACTGAGGATGATGAAAAATATTTTTAAGAAACGAATCCAGTGAGACAAGAGAATAAAGATTAGGGATTCATACTTTAGATAATCCAAGGTCAAAAACACTTCATAATAAACCATAGTGGAGTAAAATTCAAGAATGAAGATCAAAACATAGATACAATCAAAGATAGTACCCATAATAGACATCTTGAACAAAGAACGAAAAATTTAATTTTTTTTGTGAATAGTGTCGTATTTGTAAATAGTGTCGTATACGTGAATAGTGTCGTATACGTGAATAGTAACCCCGACACGAAAAGGTAGAAATTTCACAAGAAAAATTATACTAATATTTCGGCATAATAATATTGAAAGAAATAATATCATTTACAAAGAAAATAACATTCCTTACCTCAAAAGGACAATACTTCTGACTAGAATATCAGATATAACGCTGAAGGAAACTTGCACTGTATGGAAACACTCAAAGTATCGAAATACTCACAAACATACGCGATAATATATAGAGAGAGAAAACTTCAGATTCTGGTGTAATTTTCAATTCTAACTTAAGCATCCTATTTATAGGAAAATGCTTAGAATACCAAAGCAAAAAATTTAATAAAATATTAATATTTTATTTTTAATTTCCTACGCACACCACCAGACCAAAACATCAGCCACATGTGGGACCCACCCCACAAAAAAAATAAAAAAATGTTTTTCTTATTAAAAAAATTTATTAACTCCAAAAATTAATTATTCCGGAACTTCAATAATTCATAATAAATAGCCATTTTATCAGATAAATTCAAATCTTATGTCCATTCTATAGGAAATTTAATTTTCTACAACTTTGTAGCTTTAAATTTTTCCAAATTCTAAACAGAAATTGACCGAAATCTACATACAGACGATTTTACAAGTTATAATCAAATTTCAGTCAAAAATGGGGTCCACCAACATGTTTTACATGTTTTTATCATTTATTGTAACAAAAATACTCTTTCTCCTCAATTACTCATATATCACACATTCATTGTAAAAATATCACCATTATTATATTATCAGATTATCACATTATACATTTATAATGTAATATAATAATATAGATAAAATATCAATTTTCTACAATTTCACTTTTCTAAAAATTCCTCCATTTATATCTACATAAATAAATATTTTCCTTATTATATAAATTAATAATTTATTATTCACAAATAATATTACAGAATCACAATAATGACAAACAGGTCGTTCCCAGGAAAGAGGGGGATTTTCGATAAAGATTTCTCCTTACTAGCGCGCAATTAGGTGACCAAACCCCTTTCCTAGACAGAACTTCCTTAGACATTGCCAATAATGGTATCTAATAATATTATTCAAATAATTTGAATTATTGATCTGATAATGAGAAATAATGTGCAGTGACAATTATTGCAACAACAATAATATAAAATTATAACGTAGCAATTATTGAATTAATAAAATAGAATATTGAACAGTAATTACTGTAACAATTATTGAGTAGTGCATTCTTACGTACGAATCAATAATTAGTGCAATACTGATAAGTAGGTTTTATACCTACTTATCCGGTATCTGTTACTTCAATTAGTTGCTTGAACCTATGTTTCTTAGTTACTTTTCATACATTTTATGTTATTTTGTAGGCTATGACATGACATTGGCATGAAGAAGCAAGGAAAAGCAATTTGGACATCTTTTGGACTAAAATACGCAAACAAATGCAAGAAGGGAATATTGAACGACTTTTAACACCAAGTTGAATGCATGTTCTTGGCTTGGAACTTGGATTTTATGCTAGCTCTACTTCTTAGCTTTCCAGAACATCTTGAATCGTCTCAATTGGAGTTCAGATGTGAGAGTTATGGCCTTTTTATCAACGAAGATCAAAACTAAGAGTTGTAATGTTTACCATTTACATAACGTCTACTTCAAGCCCGATTTCCACCTTGATCCACTCCGAATCTGTCAATCCTCAAAGAATGGAAGTTGTAGATATCGTCGTTATCTTCGATTTGATAGGTGACAGGCCCCGTAATTCCAAGCGGATCAAAAGTTATACCTGTTTTACCAAAGGACGTCATGAGTGAAAAAAAACAGTAAAGCGGACCGCCTTACGCCTACCTAGAAGCTGCCGCTAGGCCACCAGATTTTTGACCTCAGAGCGCGAAATGCGCCAAAAAAAAGCTTAAAGAAGAAGACCTTGAAAGCCGCTTAGGCGGCGGGAATTGAGTCAAATTGGGTTATTTGATGTCCAAATTGAGCTAGAATAGGATTTTTAGTTGCCTAACTTGCTAGGATATCCATTAGAACTCTAAATACTTGAGTTTAACTTGGATTGGGAGGCTAATTCTAAGACTTTATAAAATTCCTCTTGGGATAGATTTCTATTATCTAATTCTTTACTTTCTTTCTTAGATTAGGAACCCTAGATTAGATTAGAATTGGAGATTGAAGCAACTTGGAGACCATTGAAGATCAAGAGTAGGAGCTTGAGGAAGATGGAGATTTGCTGACAACAGATTTATTCTTTACTTTACTCTTATTCTTATCTTTTAATGTTATTTCAAGTGTGGATTCTTAGTTTTAATTCAATGAACTAATTCTTTGTTTGAGATTACAATGAATCTTATTGTGTAGTTTATTTTAATATGCTTCGTTATCAATTATTATGTTCTATTGTGAGAATTGTCTATTGTGATTTGGACTTAATTGTCTAATTAATTGGCCATTAATTACCGTGATAATCTATATGAACTCGAGAGATGAAGTTTAGATTTAGATCTGATCATGATAGCATATGTTTGTGATTTCTGTATAGATGGAATTCATAATTCGTGTTTAGGATAGAGATATGCCTACGCCATATGTAATCTTATAGAGAACTTGTGCTTTAAATCTTTTTTAATTGTAATTCACATAGAGATATAGTGGATTAGTTAATTAGGGTGTCTTGCTTAATTCTATCATCTGTGGATTTTAGTGAGTATGGGTATTATGCATCGAGAGGTGGTTTTATCTGCTTTAGTGTTCTGGATTAACAATTCAGGATAGAGAATAATTGATGAGAAGTGTGTTAACTTAAATGAAGCAATAGGTGAAGTTGTGATCTTAAATCTCCGTAATCTTAATTTAACTAGTGGTAATTAGAATTAGTTTAATTATAAATTGAAATTCATTCGTTTAAATAAGATTGAGTTGATTACGAGTTAGTACTTGGTGATTTTTATTAAATAATTCTCTGTGGGAACGATACTCAACTTATCACTTTATTACTTGTTGACCACGTATACTTGCGTGTTGTGTGTAATTAGATTTTACCCAACAAGTTTTTGGCGCCGTTGCCGGGGAATTAATTTAATAATTATTTACCAATTTTATTTCAATCAAATTAGTCTTAATTTAAACATTTTTATTTTTATTGTTAATTCTCTTCCTATATTTCTCTCTTTTCAGATACCATGGATGACTTTGCGTATCAATGGCCATACACGAACATGACTCAACCAAGGGAAATGGGGATTGATGGACTTAATGCATTTTCTGCAATATCAGCACAGATTGAAGAACTTTCGAGGAAGTTGGACGTTATTGTTTTCAAAGGAGTGAAGGATGGCGATTATGTGTGACTATTGTCTTTGGCAATCACCAAAGTAATCAATGCACCATCAATCTTGAATTAGGTATAAATATAGTGGTGAATACCTCAACGATTATACATATGCTAATTATCATCAAGTTTGGGGGTATCACCCGGATTCGTCATGGAGCTATACTTATGAAGACCAATACTACGCTCCAAATCCAACATATCCATCAAATTTCTCAAATCCACCTCCAATGCAACAAGAAGACAATTCAGATTTCAAGGAATTCATGTTAAGGATTATAGCAGAAAAAGAAGAGATGATAATGAGTCAGGAGTTATCAACCCAAAATTTTAATAATCGAATGGAACAACTCGTCACTACCTCAACCAATGGTCCTCAATACATGGCTTCCAAGACGAAAACAAAAAAATTTGAGGTTGGGGAATTATTGTCCAAGTTCATAGTCAAATGAGGAGAGAGGATTAATGAGTAATCAAGAGAGGTCAAGTCAAAATCTTGCAGATCAGATAGAGCAAATGACCAACGCCGTAACCAACCTTCCTCCAAACACTTGGCTTTATGACATGGATTCCAAAATTGATGGAGAACCCGAACCGAATCTACGACTGGATAAGCCACAAGATATAGGAAGTGTGGAGACAATTGGGGATAATTAAATAGAGGTCCACGAAGATTTAAATGGGTCTCCACAAAAGATCAACGAGTCAGTCAGATTTGCAAAATCATGCCCACTTGGTAGTCATGTCGTTGGCGAAGCTCTTGATGACATAAGAGCGAGTACAATTTTGAATCCATGGTGGGACGAGAAAGAGAGGATAGATGGAGAGCCCATTGTGTTGACAAGCTTCCATGCCCCAAAGTGATCACATATACATTGGAGAAAACACCTAGCTGGGGGACGTTCTTGATTGAGATCATACCAAATCAGAGCATGCTAGGTGACTTTAAAGCAATGGCTATCACAATTGGGAACTTACCAAAAGCTACATTATTTCCGATGGATGGAGGGTTCCTCCATTATCGAAGAGGAATTTGATAGCATTGACCAGACAAAGTCAGGCTGAAAGACTATAATTCAAGCGCTAACTGGGAGGCAGCCGAAGAATTTTTCTATTTATTTGCTTTACTAGTTTATTTAGTAGATAGGAATTAATTTTCTTATTAAGTTCTCTTACCAATCCAAAGTGTTATTCTAATCCATGTTGTCTCTTTTCATTGCAGTTATAACCAAAAGATTATGGAAAGGTTATGCAAGTCAAACTCAAGTGTGATGCCCGATTCATTCCAATGTGTTTAACCTATTCTTCAAACTTCATGAAAAAGGAGATAAATTGCTATATGTCAGGGAAGTCCTCTCTTTTAATTTTTCCTATCTTAGCCATTGAGGACAATGTCTGTTTTAAGTTTGGGGGTATTTATCATGTTTAGTATTTACTTGGGTAATGTTTTGAGGGAATTTGATTTTGGTCAATGATAAGTGGGTGGTTGATATTGTTAACTCTTGGAGAATTGATGAGCATGCTTAGTCTATATTTTAACTAGTTAGTTGGGTTTCACATTACTTGCGAATTTTTTGAAAAATTTTACACATCCATTTGTTTAGCCAGTTGGGATTGAATTTTTTTTGGCTAAATGCTTATGAAAGATACCATTGTAACTTGAGAAATCTTATTTGAGCATCATTCGAAGTGAAAATTAGGCACTCACATAAGTTTGGGGGAAATCTTGGGGTATTTATGAAAAAAATTATTGGAACCTTCCTGAGTTGAATAATTGAATCTTGTGGTGGGTCTAGATGGAGCGTAACACGCACTCCCCATAAACACAGGCATGAGATGGAGCGTAAAACGCACTCGTTCAATGAGAAGTAGAAAGCGAGATGGAGCGTAAAACGCACTCGTTCAATGAAAAGTGGAAAACGAGATGGAGCGTAAAACGCACTTGTTCAATGAAAAGTGGAAAGCGAGATGGAGCGTAAAACGCACTGAATGAAAAGTGGAAAGTGAGAAGCGTAAAACTCACTCACTAAATAGAAAAAAGAAAATATGTATGTTTGGAATACTTGGGAAGGGTTCTTACGTGCTTAAAATTTTAAATATCTAGTTGATCCTCAAGAAAAATTGTGTTATGTCTATATTAGCAGTGATTGATGTGATAAGAAGTTTTGAAAGTCAGTTTTGAAAATCTTTTATGAGTATTGGTTGATTTAATCTAAATCATGATTGGATTTAACATGTGGATGCATACACGCACTTAAAGGATCAAGAGTAGATGTGAGTCTAATGACAGTTGTTGAAATTTTAGACATGACATTGTTTTGAAATTTTCTACGGGTTATCATCTGTTGTAACCTTTGAGGCCATTGATCGAATTCATATTGATTCATTGTTTTGGTGGATCATTGCTAGAGGATGAATATGTCTAATTTGTGCTTTTGCTTGAGGACAAGCAAAGGTTTAAGTTTGGGGGTATTTGATAAGTAGGTTTTATACCTACTTATCCGGTATCTGTTACTTAAATTAGTTGCTTATATTCATGTTCTTAGTTACTTTTCATACATTTTATGTTATTTTGTAGGCTGTGACATGACATTGGCATGAAGAAGCAAGGAAAAGCAATTCGGACATCTTTTGGACTAAAATACGCAAGCAAATGCAAGAAGGGAATATTGAAGGACTTTTAACACCAAGTTGGATGCATGTTCTTGACTTAGAACTTGGATTTTATGGTAGCTCTACTTCTTAGCTTTTCTAACATCTTGAATCATCCCAATCGGAGTTCGGATGTGAGAGTTATGGCCTTTTTATCAACGAAGATCAAAGCTAAGAGTTGTCATACTTGCCATTTACATAGCATCTACTTCAAGCCCGATTTCGCCTTGATCAAATTTGAATTGTCAATCCTCAAAGAATGAAAGTTATAGATCTCGTCGATATCTTCAATTTGATAGGTGGCGAGACCCCGTAAATCCAAGCGGATCAAAAGTTATACCTGTTTTACCAAAGGACGTCGTCAGAAGAGAAAATACGCGTGCGCGGATCGGACCGCGCTAGCTAGCGCCGCTTAGGCCACCACCAGATTTTTTGACCAGAGCGCATGAGCAGCGCCAAAAATGCTTAGCTTAGCAAAGCGTAGCGAGCGCGCTAAGCGGAGGAAAGAGTCAAATTGGGTTATTTGATGTCCAATTTGAGCTAGAATAGGATTCTTAGTTGCCTAACTTGCTAGGATGTCCATTAGAACTCTAAATACTTGAGTTTAACTTGGATTGGGAGGCTAATTCTAAGACTCCATAAAATCCCTCTTGGGATAGATTTCTATAAACTTATTCTTTACTTTCTTTCTTAGATTAGGAACCCTAGATTAGATTAGAATTGGAGATTGAAGCAACTTGGAGACCATTGAAGATCAAGAGCAGGAGCTTGAGGAAGATGGAGATTTGCTGACAACAGATTTATTCTTTTCTCTACTCTTATTCTTATCTTTTAATGTTATTTCAAGTGTGTATTCTTAGTTTTAATTCAATGAACTAATTCTTTGTTTGAGATTACAATGGATCTTATTGTGTAGTTTATTTTAATACGTTTCGCTATCAATTATTATGTTCTATCATGAGAATTGTCTATTGTGATTTGGACTTAATTGTTTAATTAATTGGCCATTAATTACCGTGATAATCTATATGAACTCGAGAGATGAAGTTTAGATTTAGATCTGATCATGATAGAATGTGTTTGTGATTTCTGCATAGATGGAATTCATAATTCGTGTTTAGGATAGAGATATGCCTTTTCCCATATATGTAATCTTATAGAGAACTTGTGCTTTAAATCTTTTTTAATTGTAATTCACATAGAGATATAGTGGATTAGTTAATTAGGTGTCTTGCTTAATTCTATCATCTGTGGATTTAAGTGAGTATGAGTATTATGCATCGAGAGGTGGTTTTATCTCGCTTTTTTAGTGTTCTTGATTAACAATTCGTGGATAGAGAATAATTGATGAGAAGTGTGTTAACTTAAATGAAGCAATAGGTGAAGTTGTGATCTTAAATCTCCGTAATCTTAATTTAACTAGTGGTAATTAGAATTAGTTTAATTATAAATTGAAATTCATTCATTTAAATAAGATTGAGTTGATTACGAGTTAGTACTTGGTGATTTTTATTAAATAATTCTCTGTGGGAACGATACTCAACTTATCACTTTATTACTTGTTGACCACGTATATACTTGCGTGTTGTGTGTAAATTAGATTTTACCCAACAAGTTTTTGGCGCCGATTCTTGGGGAATTAGTTTAATAATTTTTACCATATTTATTTCAATCAAATTAGTCTTAATTTAAACATTTTTATTTTTATTTTTAATTCTCTTCCTATATTTCTCTCTTTTCGTGTACCATGGATGACTTTATGTATCAATGGCCATACACAAACATGACTCAACCAAGGGAAATGGGGATTGATGGACTTAATGCATTTTCTCGCATTATCGGTACAAATTGAGAGACTTTCGAAGACCTTGGAGGTTATCGCATTTTCAACGGAGGCGAAGGATGGCGATTACGTGTGACTATTGTTGTGATGGCAATCATCAAAGTCATCAATGCACCATCAATTTTGAACCCGGTATAGACAATATAGTGGTGATTACCTCAATTATACATATTGATCTAATTATCATCAAGTTTGGGGGTATCACCCGGATTCATCATGGAGCTATACTTATGAAGACCAATACTACGCTCCAAATCCAACATACATGCAAATTTCTCATATCAACCTCCATTAAAAGAAGAAAAGTCAAAGTTGGAGGAATTCATTGTTAAAGGTCATAGCAAACCAAGAGGAGAGATGATGATGAGTCGAGAAATATCGAGCCACAATTTTAATACGAATGGAACAACTCATCACCACTTCAACTCATGGTCCTCAATACATGGATTCCAAAACTAAACAAATAATTCAAGATTGGAGGAATTGTTGTCCAAGTTCATAGCATCAAATGAGGAGAGGATTAATCAAGAGCGCGGTCAATTCAAAATCAAGAGAGGTCAATTCGTCAAAATCTTCAAAATAAGATAGATCAAAATGACCAAAGCCAGTAAGCAACCTTCCTCCAAACACTTGGCTTTATGATGTGGATAATGAAATTGATGGAGAACCCGAACCGAATCTACAACTGGATGAGCCACAAGATATAGGAAGTGTGGAGACAATTGGGGATAATGAAATAGAGGTCGACGAAGATCTAAATGGGTCTCCACCAAAGATCAACGAGTCAGTCTAATTTGCAAAATGATGCCCACTTGGCAGTCATGTCGTTGGCGAAGCTCTTGATGACAAAAGAGCGAGTACAATTTTGAATCCATGGTGGGACGAGAAAGAGAGGATAGATGGAGAGCCCATTGTGTGTGACAAGCTTCCATGCCCCAAAGTGATCACATACACAATGGAGAAAACACCTAGCTGTGGGACGTTCTTGATTGAGATCATACCAAATCAGAGCATGCTAGGTGACTTTAAAGCAATGGCTATCACAATTGGGAACTTACCAAAAGCTACATTATTTCCGATGGATGGAGGGTTCCTCAATTATCGAAGAGGAATTGGATAGCATTGACCAGACAAAGTCAGGCTGAAAGACTATAATTCAAGCGCTAACTGGGAGGCAACCCAAGAATTTTTCTATTTATTTGCTTTACTAGTTTATTTAGTAGATAGGAATTAATTTTCTTATTAAGTTCTCTTACCAATCCAAAGTGTTATTCTAATCCATGTTGTCTCTTTTCATTGCAGGTATTGGAGGTTCAATGGTCAACCAAAAGATTATAGAAAGGTTATGCAAGTCAAACTCAAGTGTGATGCCCGATTCATTCCAATGTGTTTAACCTATTCTTCAAACTTCGCAGAAAAAGAGATAAGTTGCTATATGTCGGGAAGTCCTCTCTTTTAATTTTTCCTATCTTAGCCATTGAGGACAATGTCTGTTTTAAGTTTGGGGGTATTTATCATGTTTAGTATTTACTTGGGCAATGTTTTGATGGAATTTGATTTTGGCCAATGATAAGTGGGTGGTTGATATTGTTAACTCTTGGAGAATTGATGAGCATGCTTAGTCTATATTTTAACTAGTTAGTTGGGTTTCACATTACTTGCACATTTTTTGAAAAATTTTACACATCCATTGTTTAGCCAGTTGGGATTGAATTTATTTTTTTTTTTTTGGCTAATTTCTTATGAAAGATACCATTGCAACTTGAGATATCTTATTTGAGCATCATTCGAAGTGAAAATTAGGCACTCACATAAGTTTAGGGGAAATCTTGGGATTGGAACCTTCCCGAGTTGAATAATTGAATCTTGTGGTGGGTCGAGATGGAGCGTAACACGCACTCCCCATAAACACAGGCACGAGATGGAGCGTAAAACGCACTCTGCTCAATGATGGCGAGATGGAGCGTAAAAAACGCACTCGCTCAATGAAAAGTGGAAAGAGATGGAGCGTAAAACGACTGGAAAAGTGGAAAGCGAGATGGAGCGTAAAACGCACTCAATGAAAAGTGGAAAGTGAGATGGAGCGTAAATGCACTCACTAAATAGAAAAAGAAAATATGTATGTTTGAAATACTTGGGAAGGGTTCTTACGTGCTTAAAAGTTTAAATATCCAGTTGATCCTCAAGAAAAATTTGTGTTATGTCTATATTAGCGGTGATTGATGTGATAAGAAGTTTTGAAAGTCATTTTTGAAAATCTTTTATGAGTATTGGTTGATTTAATCTAAATCATGACTGGATTGAACATGTGGATGCATACACGCACTTAAAGGATCAAGAGTAGATGTGAGTCTAATGACAGTTGTTGAAATTTTAGACATGACATTGTTTTGAAATTTTCTACGGGTTATCATTTATTATAACCTTTGAGGCCATTGATCGAATTCATATTGATTCATTTTTTGGGTGGATCATTGCTAGAGGATGAATCTGTCTAATTTGTGTTTTTGCTTGAGGACAACCAAAGGTTTAAGTTTGGGGGTATTTGATAAGTAGGTTTTATACCTACTTATATCCGAGATCTCATTACTTGAATTAGTTGCTTATATTCATGTTTCTTAGTTACTTTTCATACATTTTATGTTATTTTTGTAGGCTATGACATGACATTGGCATGAAGAAGTAAGGAAAAGCAATTCGGACATCTTTTGGACTAAAATACGCAAAAGCAAAATGCAAGAAGGGAATATTGAAGGACTTTTAACACCAAGTTGGATGCATGTTCTTGGCTTGGAACTTGGATTTTATGGTAGCTCTACTTCTTATCTTTCCGGAACATCTTGAATCATCCCAATCGGAGTTCAGATGTGAGAGTTATGGCCTTTTTATCAACGAAGATCAAAGCTAAGAGTTGGCATACTTGCCAATTACATAGCATCTACTTCAAGCCCGATTTACGCCTTGATCAAATTTGAATTTGTCAAATCTCAAAGAATGAAAGTTATAGATCTCGTCGATATCTTAGATTTGATAGGTGGCAGGCCCCGTAACTCTAAGCGGATCAAAAGTTATACCTGTTTTTACCAAAGGACGTCGCAGAGAAACTACGAGCGGATCGCGCTTAGGGATGCTTAGGCCACCGATTTTTGACCACATGCAGCTTAGCATGGAACGCCTAAAAAAGCTTAGCAAAGCAAGCCGCTAGCGCGCTTAGGCGGTGAAAATTGAGTCAAATTGGGTTATTTGATGTCCAAATTGAGCTAGAATAGGATTCTTAGTTGCCTAACTTGCTTAGGATGTCCATTAGAACTCTAAATACTTGAGTTTAACTTGGATTGGGAGGCTAATTCTAAGACTTTATAAAATCCTCTCTGGGATAGATTTCTATTATCTTATTCTTTACTTTCTTTCTTAGATTAGAAACCCTAGATTAGATTAGAATTGGAGATTGAAGCAACTTGGAGACCATTGAAGATCAAGAGTAGGAGCTTGAGGAAGATGGAGATTTGCTTGACAACAATATTTATTCTTTTTCTTTCTTATTCTTATCTTTTAATGTTATTTCAAGTGTGGATTCTTAGTTTTAATTCAATGAACTAATTCTTTGTTTGAGATTACAATGGATCTTATTGTGTAGTTTATTTTAATATGCTTCGTTATCAATTATTATGTTCTATTGTGAGAATTGTCTATTGTGATTTGGACTTAATTGTCTAATTAATTGGCCATTAATTACCGTGATAATCTATATGAACTCGAGAGATGAAGTTTAGATTTAGATCTGATCATGATAGCATGTGTTTGTGATTTCGTATAGATGGAATTCATAATTAGTGTTTAGGATAGAGATATGCCTTTCGCCATATGTAATCTTATAGAGAACTTGTGCTTTAAATCCTTTTTAATTGTAATTCACATAGAGATATAGTGGATTAGTTAATTAAGGTGTCTTGCTTAATTCTATCATCTGTGGATTTAAGTGAGTATGGGTATTATGCATCGAGAGGTGGTTTTATCTGCTTTAGTGTTCTTGATTAACAATTCAGGATAGAGAATAATTGATGAGAAGTGTGTTAACTTAAATGAAGCAATAGGTGAAGTTGTGATCTTAAATCTCCGTAATCTTAATTTAACTAGTGGTAATTAGAATTAGTTTAATTATAAATTGAAATTCATTCGTTTAAATAAGATTGAGTTGATTACGAGTTAGTACTTGGTGATTTTTATTAAATAATTCTTTGTGGGAACGATACTCAACTTATCACTTTATTACTTGTTGACCACGTATACTTGCGTGTTGTGTGTAATTAGATTTTACCCAACAAGATTTTGGCGCCGTTGCCGGGGAATTAGTTTAATATTTTTTTACCAATATTAATTTCAATCAAATTAGTCTTAATTTAAACATTTTATTTTTTATTTTAATTCTCTTCCTATATTTCTCTCTTTTTGTACCATGGATGACTTTATGTATCAATGGCCATACACAAACATGACTCAACCAAGGGAAACATGGATTGATGGACTTAATGCATTTTCTCACGCAATATCGGTACAAATTGAAGAACTTTCGAGGAAGTTGGACGTTATCGCAATTCCAAAAGGAGGCGAAGGATGGCGATTATGACGCGATGACTATTGTGTCTGGGCAATCATCAAAGTCATCAATGCACCATCAATTTTGAACCGAGACAATATAGTGGTGATTACCTCAACGAACTATACATATGCTAATTATCATCAAGTTTGGGGGTATCACCCGGATTCATCATGGAGCTATACTTATGAAGACCAATACTACGCCCAAATCCAACATACATGCATCAAATTCTCATATCAACCTCCATTAAATGAAGAAAAGTCAAAGTTGGAGGAATTCATGTTAAAGGTCATAGCGAAACCAAGAGGAGAGGATGATGAGTCGAAATATCGACCCAAAATTTTAATAATCGAATGGAACAACTCATCACCACTTCAACTCATGGTCCTCAATACATGGATTCCAAAACTAAGACAAAAATAATTCAAGATTGGAGGAATTGTTGTCCAAGTTCATAGCATCAAATGAATGAGGAGGAGAAGAAGATTAATCAAGAGAGGTCAATTCAAATCAAGAGATAGCTATTCAAAATCTTTAAAATAAGATAGATCAAATGACCAAAGCCAAGAACTAACCTTCCTCCAAACACTTGGCTTTATGATGTGGATAACCAAAATTGATGGAGAACCCGAACCGAATCTACGACTGGATGAGCCACAAGATAGAGGAAGTGCGGAGACAATTGGGGATAATGAAATAGAGGTCCACGAAGATCTAAATGGGTCTCCACCAAAGATCAAAGAGTCGGTCAGATTTGCAAAATCATGCCCACTTGGTAGTCATGTCGTGTGGGCGAAGCTCTTGATGACAAAAGAGCGAGTATAATTTTGAATCCATGGTGGGATGAGAAAGAGAGGATAGATGGAGAGCCCATTGTGTGTGACAAGCTTCCATGCCCCAAAGTGATCACATATACATTGGAGAAAACACCTAGTTGGGGACGTTTCGATTGAGATCATACCAAATCGTAGCATGCTAGGTGACTTTAAAGCAATGGCTATCACAATTGGGAACTTACCAAAAGCTACATTATTTCGATGGATGGAGGGTTCCTCCATTATCGAAGAGGAATTTGATAGCATTGACCAGACAAAGTCAGGCTGAAAGACTATAATTCAAGCGCTAACTGGGAGGCAGCCGAAGAATTTTTCTATTTATTTGCTTTACTAGTTTATTTAGTAGATAGGAATTAATTTTCTTATTAAGTTCTCTTACCAATCCAAAGTGTTATTCTAATCCATGTTGTCTCTTTTCATTGCAGTTATAACCAAAAGATTATGGAAAGGTTATGCAAGTCAAACTCAAGTGTGATGCCCGATTCATTCCAATGTGCTTAACCTATTCTTCAAACTTCGCAGAAAAAAGATAAATTGCTATATGTCAGGGAAGTCCTCTCTTTTAATTTTTCCTATCTTAGCCATTGAGGACAATGTCTGTTTTAAGTTTGGGGGTATTTATCATGTTTAGTATTTACTTGGGTAATGTTTTGAGGGAATTTGATTTTGGTCAATGATAAGTGGGTGGTTGATATTGTTAACTCTTGGAGAATTGATGAGCATGCTTAGTCTATATTTTAACTAGTTAGTTGGGTTTCACATTACTTGCGAATTTTTTGAAAAATTTTACACATCCATTTGTTTAGCCAGTTGGGATTGAATTTTTTTTGGCTAAATGCTTATGAAAGATACCATTGTAACTTGAGAAATCTTATTTGAGCATCATTCGAAGTGAAAATTAGGCACTCACATAAGTTTGGGGGAAATCTTGGGGTATTTATGAAAAAAATTATTGGAACCTTCCTGAGTTGAATAATTGAATCTTGTGGTGGGTCTAGATGGAGCGTAACACGAGATGGAGATGGAGCGAAACGACTCGCTCAATGAGAAGTAGAAAGCGAGATGGAGCGTAAAACGCACTCGTTCAATGAAAAGTGGAAAACGAGATGGAGCGTAAAACGCACTTGTTCAATGAAAAGTGGAAAGCGAGATGGAGCGTAAAACGCACTCGTTCAATGAAAAGTGGAAAGTGAGATGGAGCGTAAAACGCACTCACTAAATAGAAAAAAGAAAATATGTATGTTTGGAATACTTGGGAAGGGTTCTTACGTGCTTAAAATTTTAAATATCTAGTTGATCCTCAAGAAAAATTGTGTTATGTCTATATTAGCAGTGATTGATGTGATAAGAAGTTTTGAAAGTCAGTTTTGAAAATCTTTTATGAGTATTGGTTGATTTAATCTAAATCATGATTGGATTGAACATGTGGATGCATACACGCACTTATAGGATCAAGAGTAGATGTGAGTCTAATGACAGTTGTTGAAATTTTAAACATGACATTGTTTTGAAATTTTCTACGGGTTATCATCTGTTGTAACCTTTGAGGCCATTGATCGAATTCATATTGATTCATTGTTTGGGTGGATCATTGCTAGAGGATGAATCTGTCTAATTTGTGTTTTTGCTTGAGGACAACCAAAGGTTTAAGTTTGGGGGTATTTGATAAGTAGGTTTTATACCTATTTATCCGGTATCTGTTACTTGAATTAGTTGCTTAAACCTATGTTTCTTAGTTACTTTTCATACATTTTATGTTATTTTGTAGGCTATGACATGACATTGGCATGAAGAAGCAAGGAAAAACAAATTGGACATCTTCTGGACTAAAATACGCAAGCAAATGCAAGAAGGGAATATTGAAGGACTTTTAACACCAAGTTCGATGCATGTTCTTGACTTGGAACTTGGATTTTATGTAGCTCTACTTCTTAGCTTTTCGGAACATCTTGAATCGTCTCAATCGGAGTTCGGATGTGAGAGTTATGGCCTTTTTATCAACGAAGATCAAAGCTAAGAGTTGTCATGTTTGCCATTTACATAGCGTCTACTTCAAGCCCGATTTCCGCCTTGATCCAATCCGAATATGTCAATCCTCAAAGAATGGAAGTTGTAGATATCGTCGTTATCTTCAATTTGATAGGTGGCAGACCCCGTAAATCCAAGCGGATCAAAAGTTATACCTGTTTTACCAAAGGACGTCGCAGAGAAAAAAAAAGCGTGCGCGCATGCGCTCGCGCTAGCGCGAAGCGCGCTAGGCCACCAGATTTTTTGACCAGAGAGCGGAGCGCCCCGAAATGGCTTAGCAAAGAAGTCACGAAGCGCGCTAGGCGGCAGGAAATTGAGTCAAATTGGGTTATTTGATGTCCAATTGAGCTAGAATAGGATTTTTAGTTGCCCAACTTATTAGGGTGTCCATTAGAACTCTAAATACTTGAGTTTAACTTGGATTGGGAGGCTAGTTCTAAGACTTTATAAAATCCCTCTTGGGATAGATTTCTATTAACTAATTCTTTACTTTCTTTCTTAGATTAGTTACCTAGATTAGATTAGAATTGAGATTGAAGCAACTTGGAGACCATTGAAGATCAAGAGTAGAGCTTGAGGAAGATGGAGATTTCTTGACAATGATTTATTCTTTTCTCTACTCTTATTCTTATCTTTTAATGTTATTTCAAGTGTGGATTCTTAGTTTTAATTCAATGAACTAATTCTTTGTTTGAGATTACAATGGATCTTATTGTGTAGTTTATTTTAATATGCTTCGTTATCAATTATTATGTTCTATTGTGAGAATTGTCTATTGTGATTTGGACTTAATTGTCTAATTAATTGGCCATTAATTA
The DNA here is from genome assembly GCA_020205605.1 of Panax ginseng. Lineage (NCBI taxonomy): Eukaryota > Viridiplantae > Streptophyta > Magnoliopsida > Apiales > Araliaceae > Panax > Panax ginseng. The sequence continues at coordinate 73,607,377 of CM035132.1, read as the reverse complement.
CCGTGATAATCTATATGAACTCGAGAGATGAAGTTTAGATTTAGATCTGATCATGATAGCATATGTTTGTGATTTCTGTATAGATGGAATTCATAATTCGTGTTTAGGATAGAGATATGCCTACGCCATATGTAATCTTATAGAGAACTTGTGCTTTAAATCTTTTTTAATTGTAATTCACATAGATATATAGTGGATTAGTTAATTAGGGTGTCTTGCTTAATTCTATCATCTGTGGATTTAAGTGAGTATGAGTATTATGCATCGAGAGGTGGTTTTATCTGCTTTAGTGTTCTTGATTAACAATTCAGGATAGAGAATAATTGATGAGAAGTGTGTTAACTTAAATGAAGCAATAGGTGAAGTTGTGATCTTAAATCTCCGTAATCTTAATTTAACTATTGGTAATTAGAATTAGTTTAATTATAAATTGAAATTCATTCGTTTAAATAAGATTGAGTTGATTATGAGTTAGTACTTGGTGATTTTTATTAAATAATTCTCTACGGGAACGATACTCTATATACACTTTATTACTTGTTGACCACGTATACTTGCGTGTTGTGCGTAATTAGATTTTACCCAACAATAACCACTTGCTTATTTAAAATATTTATGCATTTTACCCATAATTAACCACATTAATCGAATCAATCCCTTACTATTTCAAAATAATAAATAGAGAAAATTCTATTTTATTAAAAAAAATTGGGGTCTTACATTCTTCCTTCGTTGATTAGCATCTAAAATATTTCCTCCATAGGTTGGCCCAGGTATGTAAATTCCCTTTTATTGTCAAAATCCCGACGGACTTTAGCACTTGCTCTCTTCGCAACCTTGTCCTCCAGTGCTTCACTTTCTGAAGGTGGTGATGAAGCATTCATAACAAAATGAAGGAGATAGGCATGCTCCTGGCTGACTAACTGGCGTGTGACTTGATCCTGGTGGGTCACCAGTTCTGCTAATTGTTCAACTTGCTTACAAAGAGCTTTCATCTTTCGTTTCATAGCAAATTAAAACTTTGCGTAATCCCATCTGTCAACACCGTCTTTGATGGTCTGGGATGATTCACCATTAAAATTGGAACTTTGTCCACTGCTCCAACTAATCATATTGACATCTTCTTCTTTGTGTTGAGGAAGAGGGTTATCTTGCACATGAGGTTGGTCTGGTTTGGTAACCATGATCTCACCGTTGTCTATCAAATCTTGGATCTTGTGTTTCAATGCCCGACAATCTTGAGTATCATGTCCAGGTGCCCCGACATGATAAGCACACTTCCGAGTAGCATTGAAACCGCTCTCATTAGGGTTGGCTGGTGGAAGAAGATGCGTGATTTTCTTTTGAGTAGTCAGAAGAGTAAGAATATTCTCGAGTGAGTCCCCTAAGGGTGTGAACGTTCGAGGACGCTTTTCTTCTCCACTTTTAGGCAATGGAGGGTTTGAAGACTGTGCTTGAAAAGGGGAGTAGTTTCTCCTCTGTATAGTCATATTCTGAATGCCTTTTTGACCTGGTAGTATCAAGTAAACATCCTCCTCTTTCTTTTTATAGACCCTTCGGGGGTTGTTTCCATAAGTTCCGGACTGGATGTGCTCAGCAATTGCTTTAAGATCGACTAGGTCTTGAATCTTTCCTGACTCCAATCTCATCTTAGCCATCTCTCCGTGTTTGATCATTTCAGAAAATGGTTTGCCAATACCAGCTAAGACTCTCTCAGATAAAGGAGCTTCTTGTATGTCTATGAAAGTCATGACCATTTCTGATTCTGTCATAGAAGGAATAACTTTAGCAGCAAGGCGCCTCCACCTTTGAGCATACTCTCTGAAAGACTCGTTAGACTGTTTCTTAACCTTGGTAATCTGGTACCGTTCAGGAGCCAATTGAGATTGAAAACTGTACTGAGTGAGGAAGGCGTGACCTAGCTCTTCCCAGCTATAAATCTTTGAGTTGTCTAATCTGGTATACCATGAACGGGTTTCTCTAGTCAGACTCTTCTGGAACAGCTGCATTCGGAGCTTCTCATTTTCCGCATAAGATCCAAGTTCTCCAATGAACATCTTCAAATGTGTGTAAGGATTCCCTAATCCGTCATACTTTTCAAAGTCAGGGGTTTTGAATTTCTCTGGACAATGAACATCATGGAATATGGAAAGGTCAGCATATGAAACACTTCTGTGTGTTCCAATCCCTTTGAGAGAACGAATAGTTTCTTCCATTTGAAGGACCTTCTTCCTGATATCACCGGTGTGTGGATCTCCTTTGAGATGGGTGTTCTTAGGGTGTTTTTTGGTTGTATCCAACTGAAGTTCTGGATTTGTTTTATCAAAACCTTGATTTCCTCCTTGTGCAGAGGATTTTGTATGTGTAGGCATGTTGGAGCCCTGAGTAGACTGATGTAATTCTTTCAGCAGAACAGCCAAATCTGTAATTTGTTTACTTAATCCGTTAAATTCTTCTCAAGAAATGGGATTAGACTGTTCAGAAGAAGACATGATTGGCTGCAGGTGTGACAACCCGAGAATTTAGAAAAATTTTAAAATCATAATTTATTGATTTAAGGTTCAATATTAGAATCTAGACAGAAAATAAGTGTATGGATTTGAAATTTTTGGGAAGGAATTTTGAGGATTTCAAAATTTTGGGAAGGATTTTGGTGAAATTTTCAGGATTAAGTGTATATGTGTATATGTTCTGTGAATATGGTATTATAGGTGTACAGAATGTGGTTAAGGGTCAAGGGTTGACCAGATAAACTATATCTGTGACAAACCCTAATATTATATTTGAACGTCAACGTTCAGTTAGAAAACCCTAACGACTGATAAGCAACCCTAGAAATCGGTTCTGGAAACCCTAATTTCAATTTTGAGAATCCGAAACCTTAATTCGGAAGTTGAAAACCCTAATTTGGGAATGCAAATGCTAGTATAAAGTTTAAACGTTATTAATAATAACCTAATCAGGGATAACCCTAATTGATTTAGAAAATCCTAATTTCTGGATTAGAAACCCTAATTTATAATTAGGGAAAACCTAATTGTTAATTTAATAATTTTAATGTTAATTAGGAAACCTTAATCCTAATTTTCAAGTTATAAGTAATTAGAAAATCCTAATCTAATTAGAAAACCTTATTTCTAAATTAGAAAGATTATTTTTCTATTTAAAATCCTAATTCTTGGGTTATAAACCCTAATGTACAATTATGAACCTAATTGTTAAATTAGCAAATTTAATTAGGATAAATTAATCCTAATTAGCAAGCTAGAATTATGATTAGAAAATTTTAATATAATTATAGAATCCTAATTATAATTTAGAAATGTTAATTTTCTATTTTGAAAACCCTAATATGGAAATCCTAGAAAACTAAATTATGGAAACCTTAGGTTTTAACCCTAAGGGTTAAACCTTGAGGGTTAGATCAAATGACAACTTTAGAATTAAAATTGGATATCAAATGACCATTTTGCCCTTTTTCATTCTTTATTAGCTAACCTGTAAGTTATGTCCTAGTTGTGGTTGGTGACCAACCCTAAACCCTACCCATGTGACTTATATTAGCAAATCAGTAGCTATATCAACTCCATTCATTGAATCAAAATTTTATTTAGATTAAAGAGAGAGAAAAGGGCTCACTTTACTTCTCATATCTACCTTAGCCATTCTCTCTTTAAGATCCGAAAATGGGGAGTGATAGATAGTGAGATACAAAGCCTATATCACCTCTTAGCTAAACAATATCAGATCACAAGGTCAGAATCAAGATCATGCTTTAAAAGAAGGTATATAACCTAATTTTGCTAGATCTTTAAGACTGATGTTAATGTTGTTGTTTGTTGGTTAGATATGTGTTAGATATAGTGATCTGGGCTGTTGGATCATGGATCCATATCATGTGGATGCACAAAAAATTAAAATTTTAGCAACTGTTCTTGAACTTTCATGTGATGTCTGACAAGCTAATGTCAAACGCTTTAGATCCTTCTATGTTTTTAGTTTGTTGTGTTTTACATTATGGATTTATTCTGTGCTATGTATGCTTTGATTTGAAACTGAAAATAGTGTCAAATCATGTCTAGATCGTAAGATATGATCAGTTAAACATCGTTGACCGTTCACGAAGACTGAGTTTATGGGCAACCCAGAAACCCAGATCTCGTCTGACAACATATTCTGAGCCTCAGATCTTGATGTATGTTAATGTTTAGATCCTGTTGTTAGTTAGATCTTGTAGACTGGTATATGAACTGTCTATAAATGCCTCTAGAAATCTCAGATCATACACAAAATGGAAATTAGTGGTGGTCAAAGTATGGTTGACAATCATGCCGGATGAAGATTATGGGTAACCCAGAAATCTTCAAAGGCAGTTTTTCTAGCATACTTTGATTGGCTTAGATCTACTATTTGTGATGTTGTTATATTAATATAATACATGATAATTATACCTTGTCATATGTACTACAATATTAAACCTTAAGATCACATTAATCAAGCCTGGAAGTCATATCTTTAAAGGCTTAAAGTAAGATATCAAGAATCGCTTCTTCATTTTGGAAAACCCGAAATGAAGAAAACAGTCTGATAACGATTTTTTTTTGACTTAGATCTCACAGATTTGTTATGTTTTGGCCATGAAAGTTGATTAAGGTTGTAGTGTGTCATTAATACTACAATATTAGTGGAAAATCAAGCCCAAAAATCATTAACAACACTGATTTAATTAAGGTCAAACTTGGAAACCTGTTAACAGCTTATGAATATCTTGGTTTGCTGAAGAACACCTATAATGACAGTTTTGTCACTATAGGTACCTTTAGCGACAGATAAATTAGAAAATTAATTATTTTAATTAATAAATAGATAAAAATTAATTTTTAATTATTAAAAATACAAAATAAATTCCTAAAAATTATTTTAAAGTCCAAAAATTAGTTTTTAATTATTTAGAATATATTTCATAAATATTTAATATTTTTAGAATATTAATGGTATTTAATTTATTTAATTATAATATTAAATAAATTATTTAAAAATGATTTTATACATGAAAAATCATGAAAAGATATATTATGGTATAAAAAATATTTTGAGTTATTTTTAGTGACTTTTAATATTTTGGGAGAAATTTCATTAATTAATTAATATTAATGGTAATTAATTTATTTAATAAATAAATTAAATAAATTATGGAAAAATAGAATTACTAATTTAAAAATCATATAAAAGTGATTTAAGGGTTAGAAAAATATTTTAAGTTATAAAATATAACTTTGATATTTTGTCATGAAAATATTAATATTTTAATATTAATAGCAATTATTGGATAATGGATTTAACTGCTTAAAAATTATACAAATATAATTTTAAAGTATTAAAATACTTTGTGATATTATAAATATATTATAATATTATGTTATGGTTTTCATTAATATTTATTTAATAATAAATATTAATGATAAAGGAATTAAGGGGTATTTAATTATATAAATACGATATTAATGATTGAAAATTTATGATAAATGATAATAATTATCTGAAAATGATTACGAGCCAAAGAAAAATATTTTGATTGATAATAAATTATCTAAGATAATTGTTAGGTGTTTAGGCAGAGTTTAATTGAACTTAAACTCGATAATTATCCGACTAGGCCGTCGGGATGTCAGAATTGTACCGAACTCGACTCAGACTGTAAAAGTCTTACTTGAGGATAAGTCTTATGTTTGTTATAGACGGATAGAATTATGTGATAATGTGTTTAGGTTATTTAAATTCTGTGATGATATTATTCTAATTTGTATATCGATATTATTTATATATTAGGTCTTCAGACAAAGCTTAATAAATTGCGTAACAGTAATCGACCAAACATGCAAGTTTTCCTTAACTCGATCTCGAGTTGTTTCATTCAAATATACTTATGGTTAATCATTGCTGATTGCCATGTCTAAGAATTGTTAAATTGTACTATGTACATATTGCATGTATTAATCAGGTATGAAAGGCTGATCACCTTCATTACCATTCGATCCATATATAATTGATATGTTCATGTTAAATGTTCTTCAGCTATGCAAGTTTGTTCGTGCTAATTCACAACTATATTATTGAATTATAGCCAGCTTATTATTCAAATTCTTTCAATCATGATATATCCTCAAATAAACTTATACATGCTGGGCTAACATATGCTCACCCTTGCTATATCATGATAAACATTACAGATTAAGACGCACAAATATATCCATCATTTATCTCCATCTCTTCACTCACCAATGACAACCACCCTTACACCCAACCAAAGGGGAGAAAGCTCCCGGTTATCTCAACCAACCCGCACCTTCGATCGCCGGAAATTCGTAAGTGCCGCCGCCGCCGACCAGTATGCCTACAGGCTCACCAAAGCCCTTACACCAGAGCGGGGGTTGGCACCGGATCTGAATGATGGGGAGCTGATGCCTCAAATTTACCAAAAGGGATGGACCAAATTCACCGAGGAGCCGGAACCAGCCGTTGTTAACATTGTGAAAGAGTTTTATGCAAATGCTGAGGACAAAGAACCATTTCGCGTATTTGTGCGAGGACGGTTGGTTCCATTCAGTGTCGACGCCATTAACACTTACTACCAACTGCGGGTGCCTCGCCACTGCTAGTATGCTCACCTACGAGATTCTGATCCAGACTTTGATGCTATAATCATGGAGATAAAAAAGCCGGGAATGTCATGGATGAAAGGTCGGAAGGGAGGCACCGTGTTCCACAACAAGGACCTTAGCCGGTATGGCAAAATCTGGTATACCTTCCTATGTGCTAAATTGCTTCCATCCCAACACACTTCGGACCTCACCAAAGAGAAGGCGCGTTATTGTTATACGCTATGGTGCAAGATTTCATTATTGATGTCGGGGCCATCATTTGCTTCTCCATCCGCCGGTGCCTACGTGAAAATTTTTCTGGAGGCTTACCACACCCATCACTCATATGTGGGTTGTACCGTCAAGCAGGGGTGAGATGGTCCGATGACGAGCCCACACAAATGCCACTCGCATTGCTTGATTCGAGAATGATAGCGCGGTATTCTGTATGGGCAGGAGGCGAGTCACATCCGTGTGGTGTGGGTTTCATTTTTCTTTCGTCGTCGAAAGACGACGTGGATGCTACAGAGACATCAGGAGCTGATGATGAAGCAATGGGTGATTAAGGGGCTGAGTAGGTACCACAGGCTGAGGCCATATCAAGTTCTCAGTTCCTTGACTTACAAAATCAATTGATTGCACACACCAAGGCAACTCGTCGGGAAATGAGACGATTGGAAATAAGGCAAGATCATATGTTTGATGCTATGAACGCATCTTTCGCCTCTTTGAACACAACCCTTCAAAGGTTCAACCCGGCGCCACAATTTTCGTACCAACAGCCCGAACCAATGCCACAGTTCCCACCAAGTGATTCCGATGAAGAAAACCAACAACCACCTCCTCAGACTTAAGCAAAAGCAGGGAAGTCCTCACGTACTTATTTTAACTATTCATCCAATGAGGACATTGTATTACTTAAGTTTGGGGGATTTAAATACATGTTTGCATGCATGTAGCTCATTTAGGTTGCATTTTGAAGTTTTGTCATTGTCATTTTAAATTTCTGTATTGCATCTTAATTTCAGTATTGCATGATAGCTTAGGTGCGTTCAGAGTAACTTAGGTTAATGTTTGTCATTGCATAGTAGATAATCTTGTAATGCATTTTGCAATTTATAATATAAAAAAAATAAAAAATTAGCTAGTTAAATATTGTGTTTGCGTAAGTCCATCAATGTTGTAGTCTATATTATTTGTGGGCCAATGATGTGATTGACAATAAGTTAATAAATACAGTATTGAGTATTAGAACTGTGAAACAATTTTTGTTTATAAATCGAATCTTGAGCTTGTTTGGAACTGGTATAAAAGGATAGCACGATTAACAAACATCTATGGTGATTGGTCAGTTCAAATTGATACCTAAATGGTCTCTAAAGGATAATGCTAGAGTAAATGACAAAACGACAAGGATGGACAGTAAAGGCTAAAGTTAGGCAAGAACCTAAGTTTGGGGGATGATATGTGGGGTATATAAGCTTTATTTTCAGTAAAAAAAATAAAAAAAAATGAATAAACACCGTGGCGTGCTTGTCTAGTTTTTTGGCCTTTGTTACTTGAGTTATTTTTAGTGACTTTTAATATTTTGGGAGAAATTTCATTAATTAATTAATATTAATGGTAATTAATTTATTTAATAAATAAATTAAATAAATTATGGAAAAATAGAATTAATGATTTAAAAATCATATAAAAGTGATTTAAGGGTTAGAAAAATATTTGAAGTTATAAAATATAACTTTGATATTTTGTTATGAAAATATTAATATTTTAATATTAATAGCAATTATTGGATAATGGATTTAATCTGCTTAAAAATTATATAAATATAATTTTAAAGTATTAAAATACTTTGTGATATTATAAATATATTATAATATTATGTTATGGTTTTCATTAATATTTAATATTAAATAAATATTAATTATAAAGGAATTAAGGGTATTTAATTATATAAATACGATATTAATGATTGAAAATTAATGATAAATGATAATAAATATCTGAAAAATGATTACGAGGCAAAGAAAAATATTTTGACAGATAATAAATTATCTAAGATAATTGTTAGGTGTTTAGGCAGAGTTTAATTGAACTTAAACTCGATAATTATCTGACTAGGCCGTCAGGATGTTAGAATTGTACCGAACTCGACACAGACTGTAAAATTCTTACTTGAGGATAAGTCTTGGCGCCGTCAAGCAGGGGTGAGATGGTCCGATGATGAGCCCACACAAATGCCGCTCGCATTGCTTGATTTGAGAATGAAAGCGCCATTCTATATATGGGCGGGGGCGAGTCACATCCGCGCGCAGTGGGTTTCATTTTTGCATCGTCGTCGGAAGACAACGTGGATGCTACAGAGACATCGGGGGATGGTGATGAAGCAATGGGCGATCGAAAGGGGTCGAAGCCATTACGTGCCGAGGCCATATCCAGCCTCTCGCCTCGACCGCCAAAATCAATTGAATGCACACACCAAGGCAACTCGTCAGGAAATAAGGCGATTGGCAATAAGGCAAGATCATATGTTCGATGATATGAATGCATCTTTCGCCTCTTTGAACACAACTCTTCAAATCTTTAACCCGGCGAAACAATTTCCGTACCAACAACCCGGACCAATGCCACAGTTCCCACAAAGTGATTCCGATGAAGAAAACCAACAACCACCTCCTCAGACTTAAGCAAAAGCAGGGAAGTCCTCACGTACTTATTTTAACTATTCATCCAATGAGGACATCAGATTACTTAAGTTTGGGGATTTAAATACATGTTTGCATGCATGTAGCTCATTTAGGTTGCATTTTGAAGTTTTGTCATTGTCATTTTAAATTTCACATATTGCATCTTAATTTCAAAGATTGCATGATAGCTTAGGTGCGCTCGAGTAAGCTTAGGTTAATGTTTGTCATTGCATAGTAGATAATCTTGTAATGCATTTTGCAATTTATAATATAAAAAAAAAAAAAATTAGCTAGTTAAATATTGTGTTTTGCATGTAAGTCCATCAATGTTGTAGTCTATATTTATTTGTGGGCCAATGATGTGATTGACAATAAGTTAATAAATACAGTATTGAGTATTAGAACTGTGAAACAATTTTTGTTTATAAATCGAATCTTGAGCTTGTTTGGAACTGGTATAAAAGGATAGCATGATTAACAAACATCTATGGTGATTGGTCAGTTCAAATTGATACCTACATGGTCTCTAAAGGATAATGCTAGAGTAAATGACAAAACGACAAGGATGGACAGTAAAGGCTAAAGTTAGGCAAGAACCTAAGTTTGGGGGATGATATGTGGGGTATATAAGCTTTATTTTCAGTATAAAAAAATAAAAAAAATGAATAAACACCGTGTCGTGCTTGTCTAGTTTTGTGGCCTTTGTTACTTGAGTTATTTTTAGTGACTTTCAATTTTTTGGGAGAAATTTCATTAATTAATTAATATTAATGGTAATTAATTAATTTAATAAATTAATTAAATAAATTACTAAAAATAGAATTAATGATTTAAAAATCATATAAAAGTGATTTAAGGGTTAGAAAAATATTTGAAGTTATAAAATATAACTTTGATATTTTGTCATGAAAATATTAATATTTTAATATTAATAGCAATTATTGGATAATGGATTTAATCGCTTAAAAATTATATAAATATAATTTTAAAGTATTAAAAATACTTTGTGATATTATAAATATATTATAATATTATGTTATGGTTTTCATTAATATTTAATATTAAATAAATATTAATTATAAAGGAATTAAGGGGTATTTAATTATATAAATACGATATTAATGATTGAAAATTTATGATAAATGGTAATAATTATCTGTAAATGATTACGAGCCAAAGAAAAATATTTTGACAGATAATAAATTATCTAAGATAATTGTTAGGTGTTTAGGCAGAGTTTAATTGAACTTAAACTCGATAATTATCTGACTAGGCCGTCGGGATGTTAGAATTGTACCGAACTCGACTCAGACTGTAAAAGTTTTACTTGAGGATAAGTCTTATGTTTGTTATAGACGGATATAATTATGTGATAATGTGTTTAGGTTATTTAAATACTGTGATGATATTATTCTAATTTGTATATCGATATTATTTATATATTAGGTCTTCAGACAAAGCTTAATAAATTGCGTAACAGTAATCGACCAAACATGCAAGTTTTCCTTAACTCGATCTCGAGTTGTTTCATTCAAATATACTTATGGTTAATCATTGCTGATTGCCATGTCTAAGAATTGTTAAATTGTACTATGTACATATTGCATGTATTAATCAGGTATGAAAGGCTGATCAACTTCATTACCATTCGATCCATATATAATTGATATGTTCATGTTAAATGTTCTTCAGCTATGCAAGTTTGTTCGTGCTAATTCACAACTATATTATTGAATTATAGCCAGCTTATTATTCAAATTCTTTCAATCATGATATATCCTCAAATAAACTTATACATGCTGGGCAAACATATGCTCACCCTTGCTATATCATGATAAACATTACAGATTAAGATGAATACGTCGGATACAGGAAAGGGCAAAGCCAAGTTCAGCTTGGGACTATGTGTGTAGCTATATTTGTAACAATTATGTGTGATAATAATGTTATATGTTAGATAGTTTATGAATTTTGTATAAGTTAAGGTTACTCAACCTTGGGGAATAGTGTGTAATGTTTAATGTATAAATAATTTATGTTTATATCTTCCACAATAGTTATAGAATTAGTATACCAGATCCGTGGTGATTTTGGACTGGGATTTGGGGACGTTACAGTTGGTATCAGAGCTGTTGGTTATGAACCTTAGGTAAAAGTACCTGAGACCAATAACCATAGTGATTAGGATAAGATCTAACTCACATAGAGTTAGTGTGTCGGTAAGATTCAAAGACGAATCTCGGCGAGTTATAAAAGACACAGAGTTCCCTAACTCTGATAATAAAGGTGAATAATAGTGATCAATAGATCGAGTCTAAAGGACTAAAATTTTAGGGATAGGTGATAGGTGGATTTTATATACGCGATTTAATGTCCATTTCATGCTTAGTTGTTGCTAAATCTTTGTGATCATGTTCATTTTTACTTGTTTTATGTATTTAATGTGTAGAATGGTGGTTGTAGCATTCAACGTATATTTGGAGCTATTCGGTGTGATTTGAAGTCAATTGGAGCATAATTGGAAGAAAGTTAGAAGTTCAAAGAAAGTCATCCGGACAGAGGAGGCAAAGCTGGCCAAGGCGTTATTAGTTTATACACTTTCGCCAGTATGGGGTCTTAATATCCATTTAGCAGGAAGGTAGCCCACCGGGGCAGGCCAAATTAAACTATACACCCTCGCCAGGGTGGGGGGTCTTTATACGAGCTAGACAGGAAGGTAGCCCATCGGGGCGGGCATAATTAGTACATGAACCCCCGTCGGGGCGAGGGGTGGAAAGTCTGGCTCTATCCTGATATGATTAAACTTCTTATTGGGCATGGTTTCTAGCAATTGCATGACAAAGGAACTCTACTTGAAGGAAATTTTAGCTGGAGCTTGTATGCTAGACATCTACTACTCTATCAATAAGAACAAGAGGACATAACAAGATATATTACGAAGATCTAAGCTCAATTTTTGATAGCAAGCGTGGAGGAGTATTTCGAAGGGATTTTCGAGACGATTGCAATTCCAGGCTACGTGAAGGGTGTTTTTCAATATTCTTCGTCTTAGACTATTATTTGTAATCTAAGAATGATTTCTATGATTTATTTAGTGATTATTTTGTTTAGTATGAACTAATTCACTTTTTAGGCTTATGATAGATCTTTAAGTGAAACGATGATTTTGCAAACTTTGATTTCCAATTTAATAGTCTATTTCCAGTTTATCTATATTGATTTGAGCTTGAATCTATGAATTGCCTGATCAACAATTCTTTATGGAATTAAATAGAATCGAGAGAAGATATTCAAATCTAGACCTAGTTGATATAACATGTGTTCATGATTTTGTGAATAGCTTAATTTTGATGAATTTTAAGGTAGAGATATGCTTGACATCGCATGTAATCAGATAGAGAACTTGTTCTTAAACCTTCTTCAATTGTAATTCAAATAGAGATATAGTGGGTTAGTTGATTAAGGTGTTTAACGAATTTCTATCTTAATTGTGGATTGACATTAATACGGTATTAGTGCATCGACAGGTGGTTAATACTACATTCGGGTTCTTGATTAATAAACTGGGATAGTGCATTGAATTGGAATAAATGTGTTAAAATCAGAGTGAAACTTAGGGTGAAATCATAAGTTTAATTCTCCATTAATTGTTTGAAATTCCAGATTTTAATATTTGTGATTATTCTGTTTTAGTTTAATTATTCATTAATTTAGAATCTTTAGTTATACTTATTGAGTTGATTTGTTTAATAAAATTAGGGTTAATAGGAAATTGATAATTGTAAGTTAAGGTTATTGATAGTTAGTCTCTGTGGGAACGATACTCTACTCATCACTCTATTACTTGTTGACCACGTATACTTGCGTGTTGTGCGTATATAGATTTTACCCAACAAGTTTTTGGCGCCATTGCCTGGGACTATTTAATTGAAATCTTAATAGTTTTACAATATCAGTTTAATTAATCCAGTTTTACTTAGACATTTTTATTTTTGTTTTGTGCTTCTTATTTCAGGTGTTGATAGCAGTTTATGCAAACTCGGTCCAAAAATCCAGACTTGCTTCCTTTAGAGGACGATATTGAGAAAAGGTTTCAGAGGTTGAGTAAGTGGATCAAGGAAACGAGACAAGAATTTGAAACACCTGAGAAAGAAGACAAAATGGCAGCCGAAGATCGAAAAACATTAAGGGACTTCGCCACACCCAAGGTGACTGAACTGCAGACAAGCATCACCAGGCCAGCAATAGCAGCGAATACATTTCAAAATTAAGCCAGGGATGATACAAATGATTCAGAATTTAGTTCAGTTTGGGGGATTGAAAAATGAAGATCCGAATGAGCATTTAGTCAGTTTTCTGGAGATTTACGACACATTTAGGTACAATGGGGTGTCGGATGAGGCGGTGAGACTTCGCTTGTTCCCATTCACTTTATAGGACAAGGTGAAGAGTTGGTTTCATTCTCTATCGTTCGGTTCGATAACTACATGGGAGGATTTAGCTCTGAAATTCCTCGCCAAATTCTTTCCACCAGCAAAAACTGCGAAGATGAGGAACGAGATAACTATGTTTGAGCAATAAAATGGGGAGTCGCTATATGAGGCATGGGAGAGATATAAAGAATTAATCAGAAAATGCCCACATCATGGATTACCTAAGTGGCTGCAAATGAACACATTTTACAACAGACTACATGAGAATCTCAGGATAAGTATTAATGCAGCGTCCGGCGGAGCATTTATGGCTAAGAGTTACGAGGAAGCATACGAGTTGATTGAAACCATGGAGGGTAATAACTACCAGTGGCCCACAACCAGAATGACAGAGGCAAAGGCAGCTGGGGTGTTAGAAGTAAATGGTGTGACAGCTATACAAGCACAGATTTCTGCACCTTCAATGAACAAGTTTGAGAAGTCAGATCCAGACTTTGATGCTATAATCATGGAGATGACAAAGCCGGGAATGTCATGGATGAAAGGTCGGAAGGGAGGCACCGTGTTCCACAGCAAGGACCTTAGCCGGTATGGCAAAATCTGGTATGCCTTCCTATGCGCTAAATTGCTTCCGTCCCAACACACTTCGGACGTCACCAAAGAGAAGGCGTTACTGTAATACACCATGGTGCAAGATTTCATTATTGACGTCAGGGCCATCGTTTGCTTCTCCATCCGCCGGTGCCTACGTGGAAATTTTTCTGGAGGCTTACCACACCCATCACTCATATGCGAGTCACATCCGCGTGGTGTGGGTTTCATTTTTTCGTAGTCGTCGGAAGACGATGTGGATGCTACAGAGACATTGGGGGATGATGATGAAACAATGGGCTATCAAGGGGATGAGCAGGTACCACAGGCCGAGGCCATATCCAGTTCTCAGTTCCTTGACTTCCAAAATCAATTGAATGCACACACCAAGGCAACTCATCGGGAATTGAGGCGATTGGCAATAAGGCAAGATCATATGTTCGATGCTATGAACGCATCTTTTGCCTCTTTGAACACAACTCTTCAAAGCTTCAACCCGGCGGTACAATTTCTATACCAACAGCCCGGACCAATGCCACAGTTCTACCATGTGATTTCGATGAAGAAAACCAAAAACCACCTCCTCAGACTTAAGCAAAAGCAGGGAAGTCCTCACGTACTTATTTTGACTATTCATCCAATGAGGAAATTGTATTACTTAAGTTTGGGGGATTTTAATACATGTTTGCATGCATTTAGCTCATTTAGGTTGCATTTTGAATTTTTGTCATTGTCATTTTAAATTTCTGTATTGCATCTTAATTTCAGTATTGCACGATAGCTTAGGTGCGTTCAGAGTAGCTTAGGTTAATGTTTGTCATTGCATAGTAGATAATCTTGTAATGCATTTTGCAATCTATAATTAAAAAATATATTTAGCTAGTTAAATATTGTGTTTGCGTAAGTCCATCAATGTTGTAGTCTATATTATTTGTGGGCCAATGATGTGATTGACAATAAGTTAACAAATACAGTATTGAGTATTAGAACTGTGAAATTTTTTTTGTTTATGAATCGAATCTTGAGCTTGTTTGAAACAGGTATAAAAGGATAGCACGATTAACTAACATCTATGGTGATTGGTCAGTTCAAATTGATACCTAAATGGTCTCTAAAGGATAATGATAGAGTAAATGACAAAATGATAAGGATGGACAGTAAAGGCTAAAGTTAGGCAAGAACCTAAGTTTGGGGGATGATATGTGGGGTATATAAGCTTTATTTTCAATAAAAAAAAATATGAATAAACACCGTGGAGTGCTTGTCTAGTTTTGTGACCTTTGTTACTTGAGTAAGTAAGCCCGGGGGGATTGTCTTTACACCTAGCGCCCTAAGGTCTTAATGGTCTGGGAGTCGTTGGTCGAAAGCTCGTTAAGGTAACATTGAAAGCCTAAGGGAATAAGACATTGCATAACTATGTGTATAAAAAAATAAAATGGGAAATAAGAGCAAAAAGCCCCCGTATCTATAAAAAAGGGAAGTATATGAATAAAGTATAAGTACCTTGCTTGAACCCCTGAGATTAGTGATTACTTAATTTTAGTCGGAACTATCTATTTTTGATATTTTTAAGTTTGCGCTGTTTGATTCCTTCTAAGAAATTGATTATGTATTGAATTTGAGTTTGTATCGGTTATCATGGATGTTGCACACACACACACATAGTATACTAGTGATGATGGCTTGATATTCATGGATTAACATAGAATTGCAGAGTGGTTTTTGGTAATTGGTATTATATAGTTGCTTGTTTTCGCTAAGGCCGTTAAGATAATCTTGATTCTGCGATATTATTGGATTTGAAAGCATATAAGTTAGGTCGTATTCATTTCATCTCATTGCATTGCATGTAGTTGATTTGTGCTCGAGGACTAGCACAGTTTAAGTTTGGGGGATTTTGATAAGTGGATTTTATATACGCGATTCAATGTCCATTTCATGCTTAGTTGTTACTAAATCTTTGTGATCATGTTCATTTTTACTTGTTTTATGTATTTCATGTGTAGAATGATGGTTGTAGCATTCAACGTACATTCAGATCTATTCGGTTTGATTTGAAGTCAATTGGAGCATAATTGGAAGAAAGTTAGAAGTTCAAAGAAAGTCATCCGACAGAAAGCCAATCACGGGGCCAACGTTATTAGTTTATACACATACTGGGTGGGGGGTCTCAATCTCCATTTAGCAGGAAGGTAGCCCGCCAGGCCGACCAAATTACACTATACACCTCCGCCGTGGCGGGCATAATTAGTACATGAACCTCCTTGTATGGGGGTGGAAAGTCTGGCTTTGTCCTGATATGATTAAACTTCTTATTGGGCGTGGTTTCTAGCAATTGCATGACAAAGGAACTCTACTTGAAGGAAATTTTAGCTGGAGCTTGTATGCTAGACATCTACTACTCTATCAATAACAACAAGAGGACACAACAATATATATTACAAAGATCTAAGCTCAGTTTTTTATAGCAAGCGTGGAGGAGTATTTCGAAGGGATTTTCGAGACGATTGCAATTCCAGGCTACGTGAAGGGTGTTTTTCAATATTCTTCATCTTAGACTATTATTTGTAATCTAAGAATGATTTCTATGATTTATTTAGTGATTATTTTGTTTAGTATGAACTAATTCACTTTTTAGGCTTATGATGAATCTTTAAGTGAAACGATGATTTTGTAAACTTTGATTTCCAATTTAATAGTCTATTTCCAGTTTATCTATATTGATTTGAGCTTGAATCTATGAATTGCCTGATCAACAATTCTTTATGGAATTGAATAGAATCGAGAGAAGATATTCAAATCTAGATCTAGTTGATATAGCATGTGTTCATGATTTTGTGAATAGCTTAATTTTGTTGAATGTTAAGGTAGAGATATGCTTGACATCGCATGTAATCGGATAGAGAACTTGTTCTTAAACCTTCTTCAATTGTAATTCACATAGAGATATAGTGGATTAGTTGATTAAGGTGTTTAACAGATTTCTATCTTAATTGTGGATTGACGTTAATACGGTATTAGTGCATCGAGAGGTGGTTAATACTACATTCGTGTTCCTGATTAATAAACTGGGATAGTGCATTGAATTGGAATAAAGGTGTTAAAATCAGAGTGAAGCTTAGGGTGAAATCATAAGTTTAATTCTCCATTAATTGTTTAAAATTCCATATTTTGATATTTTTGATTATTCTATTTTAGTTTAATTATTCATTAATTTAGAATCTTTAGTTATACTTATTGAGTTGATTTGTTTAATAAAATTAGGGTTAATAGGAAATTAATAATTGTAAGTTCAGGTTATTGCTAGTTAGTCTCTGTGGGAACGATACTCTACTCATCCACGTATACTTGTGTGTTGTTTGTCTATAGACTTTACCCATCAAGTTTTTGGCGCCGTTGCCGGGGAACCGCTGAAATTACGAGGACATTGAATCGTATGATGCCGTTGCCGGGGACTATTTAGTAGAATTCTTAGTAGTTTTACAATATCAGTTAAATTAATCAAGTTTTACTTAGACATTTTTATTTTTGTTTTGTTTTTATTATTTCAGGTGTTGATAGCAGTTTATGCAAACTCGGTCCAAAAATCCAGACTTGCTTCCTTTAGAGGACGACATTGAGAAATGGTTTCAGAGGTTGATTAAGTGGATCAAGGAAACGAGACAAGAATTTGAAACACCTGAGAAAGAAGAGGAAATGGCAGCCGAAGATCGGAAAGCATTAAGGGACTTCGCCACTCAAAACTTGTTCACTCTATTAAATTTTTGTTTTTGTTACATGTTTTCTATTACGTGTTGTGCGTATATCTTGTAGAATCGAAAATGGAGTATTAAGTGAACTACATGAAGCAGAACATAGAGCCTAATAGTAGGCATTCATTGAATGCCTTTTCAAGATACAACCCGGGCAAGGGGGGTCCACGAAATCGTAAAATGATAGAAGCAGGAGGCGGCCTTCCTAGTACATTACCCCCCACCGGGGCGGGGATCCTGGAATCCAGACAACTTTGGCAGTTATACAGACTTCTCCCATTCCCAATAACACACACTCCTCTTTCCAATAAGCCCCTTTCTCCACTTCCCCACTATAGCTATTAAGTCCCAAAACAACCACCCACTATCACCACATCTACTTCCCATTAATTCCTTATTCCATCACTCATCTCCATCTCTTCACTCACCAATGATAACAACCCTTACACCTCTATATATATCACTACCCTCATATCAAATCTCTCACACCAATTGACATAGAAAATTCATAGAGTACACTTGAGAGTTAGAGAGGAAGAAATAGAAAAGTTTGGGGGAGAGTTAAAGAAAAATCAGCAATAGGGAGAGATATGGCTTCACAATCATCATCTAAACGCCAAAGGGGAGAAAGCACCAGGTCATCTCAACCAACCTGCACCTTCGATCGCCAAAAATTCGTAAGTGTCGCCGCCGCCGACCGGTATGCCTACATGCTCACCAAAGCCCTTACACCAGAGCGGGGGTTGGCACCGAATTCGAATGATGGGGAGCTGATGCCTCAAATTTACCAAAAGGGATGGACCAAATTCACCGAGGAGCCGGAACCAACCGTTGTTAACATTGTGAAAGAGTTTTATGCAAATGCTGAGGACAAAGAACCATTCCGCGTATTTGTGCGAGGACGGTTGGTTCCATTCAGTGTCGATGCCATTAACACCTACTACCAACTGCGGGTGCCTCGCCACTGCCAGTATGCTCACCTACGAGATTCTGATCCAGACTTTGATGCTATAATCATGGAGATGACAAAGCCGGGAACGTCATGGATGAAAGGTCGGATGGGAGGCACCGTGTTCCACAGCAAGGACCTTAGCCAGTATGGCAAAATCTGGTATGCCTTTCTATATGCTAAATTGCTTCCGTCCCAACACACTTTGGACCTCACTAAAGAGAAGGCGCGTTACTGTTATACGCCATGGTATAAGATTTCATTATTGATGTCGGGGCCATCATTTGCTTCTCCATCCGTTGGTGCCTACGTGGAAATTTTTTTGGAGGCTTACCACACCCATCACTCATATGTGGGTTGTACCGTCAAGCAGGGGTGAGATGGTCCGATGACGAGCCCACACAAATGCCACTCGCATTGCTTGATTCGAGAATGATAGCGCGGTATTCTGTATGGGCAGGAGGCGAGTCATATCCATGTGGTGTGGGTTTCATTTTTCTTTCGTCGTCAGAATACGACGTGGATGCTACAGAGACATCGGGAGATGATGATGAAGCAATGGGCGATTAAGGGGCTGAGCAGGTGCAACAGGCTGAGGCCATATCAAGTTCTCAGTTCATTGACTTATAAAATCAATTGAATGCACACACCAAGGCAACTCGTCGGGAAATGAGGCGATTGACAATAAGGTAAGATCATATGTTTGATGCTATGAACGTATCTTTCACCTCTTTGAACACAACTCTTCAAAGCTTCAACCCGGTGCCACAATTTTCATACCAACAGCCCGGACCAATGCCACAGTTCCCACCAAGTGATTCCGATGAAGAAAACCAACAACCACCTCCTCAAACTTAAGCAAAAGCAGGGAAGTCCTCACGTACTTATTTTGACTATTGATCCAATGAGGACATTGTATTACTTAAGTTTGGGGGATTTAAATACATGTTTGCATGCATGTAGCTCATTTAGGTTGCATTTTGAATTTTTGTCATTGTCATTTTAAATTTATGTATTGCATCTTAATTTCAGTATTGCATGATAGCTTAGGTGCGTTCAGAGTAGCTTAGGTTAATGTTTGTCATTGCATAGTAGATAATCTTGTAATGCATTATGCAATCTATAATATAAAAAAAAATATTAGCTAGTTAAATATTGTGTTTGCGTAAGTCCATCAATGTTGTAGTCTATATTATTTGTGGGCCAATGATGTGATTGACAATAAGTTAACAAATACAGTATTGAGTATTAGAACTATGAAACAATTTTTGTTTATAAATCGAATCTTGAGCTTGTTTGGAACTGGTATAAAAGGATAGCACGATTAACAAACATCTATGGTGATTGGTCAGTTCAAATTGATACCTAAATGGTCTCTAAAGGATAATGCTAGAGTAAATGACAAAATGACAAGGATGGACAGTAAAGGCTAAAGTTAGGCAAGAACCTAAGTTTGGGGGATGATATGTGTGGTATATAAGCTTTATTTTCAGTAAAAAAAATAAAAAAAATGAATAAACACAGTGGCGTGCTTGTCTAGTTTTGTGGCCTTTGTTACTTGAGTAAGTAAGCCCGGGGGGATTGTCTTTACACCTAGCGCCCTAAGGTCTTATTGGTCTAGGAGTCGTTTATTGAAAGCTCGTTAAAGTAGCATTGAAAAGCCTAAGGGAATAAGACATTGCATAACTATGTGTATAAAAAGAATAAAACGGGAAATAAGAGCAAAAAGCCTCCGTATCTATAAAAAAAGGGGAAGTATATGAATAAAGTATAAGTACCTTGCTTGAACCCCTGAGATTAGTGATTACTTAATTTTAGTCAGAACTATCTATTTTTGATATTTTTAAGTTTGCGTTAATTGATTCCTTCTAAGAAATTGATTATGTATTGAATTTGAGTTTGTATCGGTTATCATGGATGTTGCACACACACACACACACACACACACTATACCAGTGATGATGGCTTGAAATTTGTGGATTAACTTAGAATTGTAGAGTGGTTTTTGGTAATTGGTATTGTATAGTTGCTTATTTTTGTTGAGGCCGTTAAGATAATCTTGATTCTGCGATATTATTGGATTTAAAAACATATAAGTTAGGTCGTATTCATTTCATCTCATTGCATTGCATGTAGTTGATTGGTGCTCGAGGACTAGCACAGTTTAAGTTTGGGGGATTTTGATAAGTGGATTTTATATACGCGATTCAATGTCCATTTCATGCTTAGTTGTTGCTAAATCTTTGTGATCATGTTCATTTTTACTTTTTTTTATGTATTTCATGTGTAGAATTGTGGTTGTAGAATTCAACGTACATTTGGAGCTATTCGGTGTGATTTGAAGTCAATTGGAGCATAATTGGAAGAAAGTTAGAAGTTCAAAGAAAGTCATCCGATGTAAGGCAAGCTCACGGGGTGGGTGTTATTAGTTTATACACTTCACCGTGGTGGGGTCTCAATCTCCATTTAGCAGGAAGTTAGCCACGGGCGCTAAATTAATATATACACCCCACCCATGGGGGGGTTCATACTGAGCTAGACAGAAAAGGAGCTCACGGAGGGGGCATAATTAGTACATGAACCCCCGCCAGGGTGGGGGGTGGAAAGTCTGGCTTTGTCCTGATATGATTAAACTTCTTATTGGGCATGGTTTCTAGCAATTGCGTGACAAAAGAACTCTACTTGAAGGAAATTTAGCTGGAGCGTGTATGCTAGACATCTACTACTCTATCAATAACAACAAGAGGGCACAACAAGATATATTACGAAGATCTAAGCTCAGTTTTTGATAGCAAGCGTGGAGGAATATTTCGAAGGGATTTTCGAGACGATTGCAATTCTAGGCTACGTGAAGGGTTTTTTTTTCAATATTCTTCGTCTTAGACTATTATTTGTAATCTAAGAAGGATTTCTATGATTTATTCAGTGATTATTTTGTTTAGTATGAACTAATTCACTTTTTAGGCTTATGATGGATCTTTAAGTGAAACGATGATTTTGTAAACTTTGATTTCTAATTTAATAGTCTATTTCCAGTTTATCTATATTGATTTGAGCTTGAATCTATGAATTGTCTGATCAACAATTCTTTGTGGAATCAAATGGAATCGAGAGAAGATATTCAAAACTAGACCTAGTTGATATAACATGTGTTCATTGTTTTGTGAATAGGTTAATTTTGATGAATGTTAAGGTAGAGATATGCTTGACATCGCATGTAATCGGATAGAGAACTTGTTCTTAAACCTTCTTCAATTGTAATTCACATAGAGATATAGTAGGTTAGTTGATTAAGGTGTTTAATGGATTTCTATCTTAAT
This sequence comes from Panax ginseng, assembly GCA_020205605.1. Classification (NCBI taxonomy): domain Eukaryota; kingdom Viridiplantae; phylum Streptophyta; class Magnoliopsida; order Apiales; family Araliaceae; genus Panax; species Panax ginseng. Next base: position 73,585,001 of record CM035132.1, on the reverse strand, counting down.
TGTGGATTGACGTTAATACGATATTAGTGCATCAAGAGGTGGTTAATACTACATTTGTGTTCTTGATTAATAAACTGGGATAGTGTATTGAATTGGAATAAAGGTGTTAAAATCAGAGTGAAGCTTAGGGTGAAATCATAAGTTTAATTCTCCGTTAATTGTTTGAAATTCCAGATTTTGATATTTGTGATTATTCTATTTTAGTTTAATTATTCATTAATTTAGAATCTTTAGTTATACATATTGAGTTGATTTGTTTAATAAAATTAGGGTTCATAGGAAATTGATAATTGTAAGTTAAGGTTATTGCTAGTTAGTCTCTGTGGGAACGATACTCTAATCATCACTCTATTACTTGTTAACCACGTATACTTGCGTGTTGTGCGTATATAGATTTTACCCAACAAGTTTTTAGCGCCGTTGCCGGGGACTATTTAGTAGAAATCTTAATAGTTTTACAATATCAGTTTAATTAATCCAGTTTTACTTAAACATTTTTATTTTTATTTTGTGCTTCTTATTTAAGGTGCTGATAGCTGTTTATGCAAACTCGGTCAAAAAATCTAGAATTGATTCCTTTAGAGGACGACATTGAGAAAAGGTTTCAGAGGTTGAGTAAGTGGATCAAGGAAATGAGACAAGAATTTGAAACACCTGAGAAAGAAGAGGAAATGGCAGCCGAAGATTGGAAAGCAATAAGGGACTTCGCCACGCCCAAGGTGACTGAACCCTAGAAAAGCATCACCAGGCCAGCAATAGCAGGGAATACATTTGAAATTAAGCCAGGGATGATACAAATGATTTAGAATTCAGTTCAATTTGGTCAGTTTAGTTAGTTTGACGATTCAAATGAGCATTTAGTTAGTTTTCTGGAGATTTGCGACACCTTTAGGTACAATGGGGTGTCGGATGAGGCGGTGAGACTTTGCTTGTTCCCATTCACTTTACGGGACAAGGCGAAGAGTTGGTTGCATTCTCTACCGTCCGGTTCGATAACTACATCGGAGGATTTAGCTCAAAAATTCCTCGCCAAATTCTTTCCACCGGCGAAAACTGCGAAGATGAGGAACGAGATAATGATGTTTGAGCAACAACATGGGGAGTCGCTATATGAGGCATGTGAGAGATATAAAGAATTGCTCAGAAAATGCCCACATCATGGATTACCTAAGTGGCTGCAAATGAACACATTTTACAACGGACTACATGGGAATCTCAGGATAAGTATTGTGCAGCGTCGGGCGGAGCATTCATGGCTAAGAGTTACGAGGAAGCATACGAGTTGATTGAAACCATGGCGGCTAATAACTACCAGTGGCCTACAGCGAGAATGACACAGACAAATGCAGCTAGGGTTTTAGAAGTAGATGGTGTGACAGCTATATAAGCACATATTTCTGCACTTTCAAAGAAGTTGGATTCGGTGACAGCTGCACAAGCACAACCAACACATCAAGTACAACAAGTGGCAATAACATGTGAGTTGTGCGCGGGAGAGCACCCAACGAATCAATGCGTGATTAATCCAGCATCTATGCAGTTCGTCGGCAATTACAACAGAATTCCGTAGAACACATACCAGAACACATACAATCAAGGAAATATAAATCATCCAAATTTTTCATGGAGCAATAACCAGCAGCAACAAGCTCCAAGATCATCATATCCACCAGGATTTCAGAACCGGCAACAACCAGCTCAATATCAAGAAAGGAAATCAGACCTAGAGGAGTTGGTGACAAAATACATAACTAGCAATGAGGTGGCTATGAAATCACAAGAGATGGCTATGAAATCACAAGAGATGGCGATCAAGAATCTAGAGAATCAGATAGAACAAATTGCGTTGGCATTGAATAATAGACCACAAGGGACATTACCAAGTGACACCGAGAGAAATCCTAAGGGTAATCACGAGCAGTGTCAAGCTATTATGTTGAGAAGTGGAAAATAGCTTGATGGTCAAGAGATAGAAATTTCGGGTACAAAGGAGGTTGAAATAGAGAAAGAAAATACAGTGGGTGAGGTAATGCAGGGGAACGACAAACAAATGGAAAAGAACAAACCAGTTAGCGAACCAGTTGTCTATCCTCCCCCACCATTCTAGCAAAGAGATCAAAAACAAAAATTAAACAAGCAATTTACAAAATTTTTAGAAGTTTTCAAGAAACTTCAAATCAACATACCATTTGCAGAGGCCCTAAAACAAATGCCGAGCTATGCAAAATTTATGAAAGGGATTCTGTCAAGGAAGAAGAGATGGGAAGATTTTGAAACTATGGCACTAACAGAGGAGTGTAGTGCGGTATTACAGTAGAAATTACCACCAAAACTCAAGGACCCAGGGAGCTTCACTATTCCATGCACGATCGGGAATATGAATTTCAGCAAGTGTTTATGTGATTTGGGGGCGAGTGTAAACCTTATGCCATTGTCAGTATACTTAGAATTGGGGTTGCCTGCACCAAGGCCTACGAACATCTCATTACAACATGGATAGGTCACCACACATATCCAAGAGGCATAGTAGATGACATCTTAGTGAAAATGGATAAGTTTATATTTCCCGCGGACTTTATCATTCTGGATTTTGAGGAGGACAAGAACATCCCAATTATCCTAGGGAGACTATTTTTGGCTATAAGGAGGACACTCATAGATGTACAAAAGGGAGAACTCACTATGAGGGTCCAAGATCAAGAAGTAAAATTCAATGTGTTTAAGGCCATGAAATTCCCTACGGATGAGGAAGAATGTTTTCGAATGGATTTAATTGAGCAAATCATTAGTGATGACATGAGCAAGAGTTTGGTAAACGATCCGTTAGAAACAACTTTATTGGGTGATGAAGAGGTCGACGATCCGAAATTGATGGACTACCTACAAATGCTAAACTCATTGCCACGAGTTTCTAGATTTAGAGCACCGTTTGAACCACTTCACACGGAGGAGGTAACCATAGAAAGACGGAAACCATCTTTACCTATTATTATTTCAACCGCACTTAACGAAATCCAGAAAGAAAAGTTGCTGAGAGTGCTTCGGGAACACAAATCAGCTATTGGGTGGACAATCACAGAGATAAAGGGAATCAACCCTTCTTTTTGCATGCACAAGATCTTAATGGAAGATGAGGCAAAACCAATGGTGGAGCAACATCGATGACTTAACCCGATTATGAAGGAAGTTCTGAAGAAGGAAATTTTGAAGTGGTTAGATGCCGACATCAACTACCCGATTTCGACAAAGAAATGGGTTAGTCCAAAGGCAAAGATCGTCGTCTTAAAAAAAGGAGGAATGACAGTGGTGCAGAATGAGGACAATGAGTTAATACCAACTAGAACAGTGACAGGTTGGAGGGTTTGTATGGATTACAGAAAATTGAACAAGGTAACCCGAAAAGACCATTTCCCGCTGCCTTTTATTGATCAAATGCTAGATAGATTGGCGGGACACCAATATTACTGTTTGTTGGACGGGTACTCGGGCTATAACCAAATAGTCATCGCTCTGGAGGATCAACAGAAAACCACATTCACGTGCCCGTATGACACATTTGCATTCAGGAAGATGTCATTTGGGCTATGCAATGCACCTGCAACATTCCAACGGTGTATGATGGCCATTTTTTCAGATATGGTAGAGAAAAATGTTGAGGTCTTCATGGATGACTTTTCGGTCTATGGGGAAAGCTTCGATATTTGCTTAAAGAATCTGATCATGGTGTTGCAAAGATGTAAGGACACGAATCTCGTACTAAATTAGGAAAAATGCCACTTCATGGTTGAAGAGGGCATAATTTTGGGCCATAAGGTATCGGCTCAAGGATTGGAAGTTGATAAAGCAAAGCCGAAAACTATTGAAAAACTACCTCCACCGAGCTCGGTTAAGGGTATTAGGATTTTCTCGGGACATGATGGGTTCTACAGGAGGTTTATAAAAGACTTCTCTAAAATTTCAAAACCGGTGTGCAGTCTTTTAGAGAAGGATGCGACGTTTAGCTTTGATGAAGAATGCAAGACAACCTTTGACTTATTAAAGAGAAAATTGACTACAACCCCCGTTATAGTCGCACCGAATTGGAGCATGCCATTCGAGCTTATGTGTGATGCAAGCGACTTCGCTATTGGGGCTGTTCTGGGCCAACGTCGAGATAAGGTGTTTCACGCAATATACTACGCAAGTAAAAAACTTACAGAAAATCAAATGAACTACATAACCATAGAAAAGGAATTGCTTGCAGTGGTGTATGCGTTTGACAAATTTCGGGCTTACTTGATCGGGACTAAGGTGATAGTCTATACAGGCCATGCAGCAATTCAGTACTTGATAGCAAAAATGGATGCTAAGTCACGCCTTATCCGGTGGATTCTCCTACTTCAAGAATTTGACTTAGAAATAAAAGACAGAAAGGGGACGGAAAATCAAGTAGCCGATCACTTGTCTTTGTTGGAAAACCACAGGAAAGTAAAAGACGACAGATGTGAGATTAATGAGTCATTCCCAGATGAGCAACTATTTGGGATTTCAGCAGAGATTCCGTGGTATGGTAATTATGCAAATTTCATTGTGAGCAACATTCTACCACCTGACCTCACAAGACAACAGATAAGGAAATTTCTTCACGACGTGAAATGGTACATGTGGGATGAATCATATTTGTTCAAGCAGTGCGCCAAAAAAAATGATTCGACGGTGTGTCTCATATAGTGAAGTGAAGAATATTCTGCATGAGTGTCACTCATCGGCGTATGGCAGACACTATGGTAGCAAGAGGACATAAGCGAAGGTGTTACAAGCAGGTTTTTATTGGCCTACATTATTCAAGGTTTCCCACCAGTTTGTCAAATAATGTGATAGGTGTCAAAGGGTGGGCAACATTTCAAAACGGAATGAGATGCCCTTACAAACAATTTTGGAAGTGGAAATTTTTAACGTATGGGGTATCGATTTCATGGGACCATTCCCCTTGTCGTTGAACAATTAATACATTTTACTCGTAGTGGACTACGTGTCAAAGTGGATTGAAGCTGCAGCTTTACCATCAAACGATGCCAAAGTGGTCCTCAAATTCCTTCAAAAGAACATCTTCACGAGGTTTGTCACGCCAAGAGCAATTATCAGTGATGAAGGTAGTCACTTCTGCAATAAATCCCCCAAACTTAAACCATGCCAGTCCTCGAGCACAAATCAACTACATGCAATGCAATGAGATGAAATGAATACGACCTAACTTATATGCTTTCAAATCCAACAATATCATAGAATCAAGATTATCTTAACGGCCTCAGTGAAAACAAGCAACTATATAATACCAATTACCAAAAACCACTCTACAATTCTATGTTAATCCACGAATCTCAAGCCATCATCACTAGTATAGTGTGTGTGTGTGAAACATCCATGATAACCGATACAAACTTAAATTCAATACATAATCAATTTCTTAGAAGGAATCAAACAGCGTAAACTTAAAAATATCAAAAATATATAGTTCCGACTAAAATTAAGTAATCACTAATCTCAGGGGTTCAAGCAAGGTACTTATACTTTATTCATATACTTCCCTCTCTTTTTTTCATAGATACGGGGGCTTTTTGCTCTTATTTCCCATTTTATTCTTTTTATACACATAGTTATGCAATGTCTTATTCCCTTAGGCTTTTCAATGCTACCTTAATGAGTTTTCGACCAACGACTCCAAGACCATTAAGACCTTAGGGCGCTAGGTGTAAAGACAATCCCCTCGAGCTTACTTACTCAAGTAACAAAGGCCACAAAACTAGACAAGCACGCCACAGTGTTTATTCATATTTTTTTTTTACTGAAAATAAAGCTTATATACCCCACATATCATCCCCCAAACTTAGGTTCTTGCCTAGCTTTAGCCTTTACTTTCCATCCTTGTCGTTTTGTCATTTACTCTAGCATTATCCTTTAGAGACCATTTAGGTATCAATTTGAACTGACCAATCACCATAGATGTTTTTTAATTGTGCTATCCTTTTATACCAGTTTCAAACAAGCTCAAGATTCGATTCATAAATAAAAATCGTTTCACAGTTCTAATACTCAATACCGTATTTGTTAACTCATTGTCAATCACATCATTGGCCCACAAATAATATAGACTACAACATTGATGGACTTACGCAAACACAATATTTAACTAGCTAATTTTTTTTAAATTTTTTTTATTATAGATTGCAAAATGCATTACAAGATTATCTACTATGCAATGACAAACATTAACCTAAGCTACTCTGAACGCACCTAAGCTATCATGCAATACAGAAATTTAAAATGACAATGACAAAAATTCAAAATGCAACCTAAATGAGCTACATGCATGCAAACATGTATTTAAATCCCCCAAACTTAAGTAATACAATGTCCTTATTGGATGAATAGTTAAAATAAGTACGTGAGGACTTCCCTGCTTTTGCTTAAGTCTGAGGAGGTGGTTGTTGGTTTTCTTCATCGGAATCACTTGGTGGAAACTGTGGCATTGGTCCGGGTTGTTGGTACGGAAATTGTTTCGCCGGGTTAAAGATTTGAAGAGTTGTGTTCAAAGAGGCGAAAGATGCATTCATATCATCGAACATATGATCTTGCCTTATTGCCAATCGCCTTATTTCCTGACGAGTTGCCTTGGTGTGTGCATTCAATTGATTTTGGCAGTCAAGGAACTGAGAACTGGATATGGCCTCGGCCTGTGGTACCTGCTCAGCCCCTTGATCACCCATTGCTTCATCACCATCCCCCGATGTCTCTGTAGCATCCACGTTGTCTTCCGACGACGATGCAAAAATGAAACCCACACCACGCGGATGTGACTCGCCTCCTGCCCATATAGAATACCGCGCTTTCATTCTCAAATCAAGCAATGCGAGCGGCATTTGTGTGGGCTCATCATCGGACCATCTCACCCCTGCTTGACGGCACAACCCACATATGAGTGATGGGTGTGGTAAGCCTCCAGAAAAATTTCCACGTAGGCACCGGCGGATGGAGAAGCAAATGTTGGCCCCGACGACAATAATGAAATTTGCACCATGGCGTATAACAGTAACGCCTTCTCTTTGGAGACGTCCGAAGTGTGTTGGGACGGAAGCAATTTAGCACATAGGAAGGCATACCAGATTTTGCCATACCGGCTAAGGTCTTTGCTGTGGAACACGGTGCCTCCCTTCCGACCTTTCATCCATGAAGTTCCCGGCTTTGTCATGTCCATGATTATAGCATCAAAGTCTGGATCAGAATCTCGTAGGTTAGCATACTGGCAGTAGCGAGGCACCCGCAGTTGGTAGTAGGTGTTAATGGCGTCGGCACTGAATGTAACCAACCGTCCTCGCACAAATGCACGGAATGGTTCTTTGTCCTCAGCATTTGCATAAAACTCTTTGACAATGTTAACAACGGCTGGTTCTGGCTCCTCGGTGAATTTGGTCCATCCCTTTTGGTAATTTTGAGGCATCAGCTCACCATCATTCAGATCCGATTCTAACCCCCGCTCTGGTGTAAGGGCTTTTGTGAGCATGTAGTCATACCGGTCAGTGGCGGCGGCACTTACGAATTTCTGGTGATCGAAGGTGCGGGTTGGTTGAGATGACCAGGAGCTTTCTCCCCTTTTGGGTTTAGACGATGATTGTGAAGCCATATCTCTCCCTATTACTGGTTTTGCTTTAACTTTCCCCCAAACTTTTCTATTTGCTCCTCTCTAACTCTCAAGTATACTCTATGAATTTTCTACGTCAATTGGTGTGAGAGATTTGATATAAGGGTAGTGATATATATAGAGGTGTAATGGTGGCTGTCATTGGTGAGTGAAGAGGTGGAGATGAGTGATGGAATTAAGGAATTAATGGGAAGTAGATGTGGTGATAGTGGGTGGTTGTTATGGGACTTAATAGCTGTAGTGGGGAAGTGGAGAAAGGGGGTTATTGGAAAGGGGAGTGTGTGTTATTTGGAAGGGGAGAAGTCTGTATAACTACCAAAGTTATCTGGATTACAGGACCCCCGCCCCGGCGGGGGGTAATGTACACTCAAACTTGTCGTTTTCTTCATCCGACAGTTATTCTGTTATGGGGCCCATAAATGATCAAACGAATATTCCCCGACAGAAATGAGTATTTTATAACCACTTGCGTATTTTTAAAATTTTACATATATCACCCTTAACTTTAAACTTTTATCAATTTAACCATTTACTGAATAATAATTATAAGAAAAATTGAATACTTTTATTTCATAAAATCTTGGGTCTTACAATCTCCCCTCCTTATGAAATTTCGTCCCCGAAATTTACGTACCTGGTATTTCAAAGAGTTGAGAATACCTTGCTTTCATTTCAGATTCTATCTTCCCTGTCATCGTGATTTCTCCATTGCTCATCTCCTGTATTTCAGATATCATTCTAGAATACAGCTTCAAAACAAAGGTTAATTGACATATCACAATTTGTCAACTTAAGTAAAAATTCAAATTTTAGGTAGGACACACACTTAGCGAAGGATATTACTCATCTCCCTTCTTAGTTCTAATCCGGATCTCCGCCAGAGATCATATCCCTAAGATCTGATACCAAATGTGATGCCCCCAAAATAGGTCCAATCCATCCAACCTATTCTGAGTCGCCAAATACATGGTACAGAAAACAACTACTACTTTATTACTACAATAACACATATGCTGTGAGTTTTGATACAAATATATATCAACTGTGACTCATGTCCCAACCGTGGACAACACCTCACAGTGATACCTTACACAAAGTTACAGTCAATAACTGTTTTAGAAATTAAAATCTTTGGGAAGTGCTCAAGGAAACCTTCATACATAGGAGGCCATGATTCTAAGTTATGATAGATATCATATGTCCAAAGAATTATCCTTGGTTGATCCAATAGACCCCAAAGAAAAACGAGAAGATTACTATTATGTTCCTTCCAATGGTGAGTCTTCTCTTCACATATAACTATCTCCACCGTCTACAATTGAACGTTATGTTTCAACCAAACTCCGAGATCATATAGGTAGTGCTCGGAGATATACTCAAAGAAGTGGATGTGCACAACCCCGCCTTATGATAACTCAGAGGTCATTAGACATCTTGTATGATAGTGGAAAAACACCTTCCAAAGTTGGGTTTACCTCACCCTATTCAGCCACCAAAATTAAATATCAAATGACGATACAATACGACACACTTATCTAAAGTTCTCAATAAAATTATTTTCATACTATTTAGGAGAACCTCAATAGCTATATACCACCGCTCTATTCCCCTCATTATCCCCGCCGACACACAAACACACTCTTATTACCTGAAATGAATTGTGAAGCAAAAGGGTGAGCATAACTAGCTCAGTAAAGAATATCATGACTAAAGATAATTAAATTATCAATAGCCTTCATTAGCAATAAATCAGAGATTTAGAACATATGGTAGATGATAAAACTTTTCAACCATAGTTGCAACGGAATGAGCAATCCATTAGAAAAGTCAAATACACCATAAAGTCTATTATCTTCTCCATGTTAAAAGTCCACCAACAATGCTTTAACCCTGTAACATTAATCAACATATCCTGTTCACAGTCATGTGAATAACTCATAATCGTAATTGTGGTTCTAATTTTCACTTCTCATCCAAGACGAAGATATTTTTCATCACATGTCTTTACCTGAAACATCAAAGATCATGGTTATACCAAATCATAGTTCATGTTCATAATCATACTAATAAGTTCATCTTTGCACTACGGGCCAAAGATATTCATTAACAGTTCATCTTTGCACTACATGCCAAAGATATTCAACAACAGGTCATCTTTGCACTACGGGCCAAAGATATTCAACAATAGGTCATCTTTGCACTACACGCCAAAGATATTCATCAACAATTCATCTTTTCACTACAGGCCAAAGATATTCAACCACATGTCATCTTTCCACTACGGGCCAAAGATATTAATCTCTCAAAGAAATATATAATAATTTCAGAATTTATATAAACAATAATTATAACCATGTTGATCAATTCACCTTTGCACTTAAGCTAAAAATATTCAATTGTAAATTCAATGGTCATGATCATACCAGTCAACAATTCATCTTTGCACTACTGGCCAAAGAGAACCCATAGTCACGATCATGCCAATAATCTACCCATCTTTAAACTCAAGTCAAAGAGAAATTTCTTCACCAGGGTTATAAAAATGTTATACATGATAATAAAAAAAATATGATAAAAACATGGATTTAATTTCAAGTGTAAGATTCATAAATCAACGATAATTTGGTAAGAAAAAGAAACCAATTTTATCGTGAATAGTACCCCATGAATAGTAACTCGTGAATAGTAACCCCGACACAAAAAGATAAACTTTCACAATAAAATTCATATTAATATTTATAACACCTTAATCCAAATGTTATAAATCACTTAATAATCTCATAATCTAATATCATTAATATTACCACAATATCTTAATCATTTTTTAAACTTATAAATAATTTATTTTAATTGTTTACACTTTATTAATTAATGCATTTAATCATCATAAAATGCCAAACTCATAAGATTTCATCACCAATAACCAACAACCTCATCAAATATCTGCATATACCATATATAGGATTTCCAAGTCATAAAATCTTATTTTCCAATTTTGTTACTTCACATAACTTATTTAATTCATTTACTCATAACTAGTCCATTTTCATGAAAAATACTAAATCAGTTCCAAAAATATTTCTTTTTTGGGATTTAGCATAATATATCCCATATTGAACATATATTTTTCTCGGAATTTTTAAAATTCATTTACTATTTTTCATATGGCCAAAACTGCCGAATATTTAGACATTTATCATAAATTGTACTTTTGACCAAAAATTTCGAAATTTACAGAGTATACTTATGTTATATATATGTACTCCCAATAAAATTTGCACCAATTTTGGAGTTAACCACAAGGAGTTATACGGATTTACTTTTAAAATAGTCTTTTCTCATAAAATCCATAACTCCTAATCTATCCATCCAAAATTCGCCATTTTTGGACACAATCGAGAAAACTCATCAAAATATCATTTAATATTTTTCCAGAATTTTTAAAGATCAGAAAAATTACGAAACTGAAGAAACCTAATAACCCTTAAAATCCCTTACCTTAATAGAGCAGTACTTCTGGCCGGAATGTAAAGCCGAAGGAATCTTGCACTGAATAGCAACTCTCAACGTATCTAAATACTCACAAAATTACGCTTGATAATATAGAGAGAAAAAGAGAGAAAGCTTATGTTTCTGGTGTGATTTTCAATTCTAACTTAGCACTCTATTTATAGGAAAATGTTAGCACGTCGAAACAGACTTGACCTACTACCTGATGGATTTACCTGCTACTATTGCCACTCACCACATTTGAATTAAAATTTCAGTATATTTCTTCACCAACCATATGCGGGGTCCGCACATTTTAGAATTTTCCACCAAAAAGATAAATTCTGAAACTTCAACAATTTCTGAACCAGTCACCTCTTAAAATTCATAACAATTCAAACGTTCATTTTTAATGGTTCAAAATTTGTGGACATATAATCAACTTATATATGTATAACATATTCAAAAATCACAACGATCCAACGGTCAGATTAAAAATTATAACTGACGCAATATATCGCAAGAACACTGATTTGATTTTTAATACTTCCATTCCGATAAAAATACTGATAAAACATCTCAACATTAATTCCTTCAATTATAACCATATAAAATAAATAAATCCATCATTTATATCCGCATCAAATAAATATTTTCTTATCAATAATTAATTATTCACAAATAATATTACAGAATCACAATAATGACAACCAGGCAGTTTCTAGGAAAGAGGGGGCTTTCCAATAAGGATTTCTCCTTACTAGCGCGCAATTAGGTGACCAAACCTCTTCTTAGACAGAACTTCCTTAGACATTCCGAATAATGCTATCTAATAATATTATTCAAATAATATGAATTATTGATCTAATAATGGGAAATATCGTAAGTGACAATTATTGAAACAACAATAATATAAAATATCAACGCAACAATTATTGAATCAATAAAATATAATATTGAATAAAGAATTACCGTAATAATTATCGAGTAAAGGCCTTCTTACGTAAGAATCAATAATTCAAAAATATCAGTGCAATACCGCAAGCTACTCGTCGCAACCACGCATATTATCGTATTTTAACCAACGGGTATTCCAACAAGTGTTAATTCAGAATTACTACTTACGCTATTTATAAAAACTCAAACTTGTCATTTTCTTCTTCCGACGCTTATTCTCATTATGGGGCCCATAAATGATCAAGTACTTGTTGCATTTAATATTCCCTACATAACAAGAATATTCCACGACCAAACGAATATTCCCCGATAGAAATGAGTATTTTATAACCACTTGCATATTTTAAAAATTTTACATATATCACCCTTAACTTTAAACTTTTATCAATTTAACCATTTACTGAATAATAATTATAAGAAAAATTAAATACTTTTATGTCATAAAATCCTGGGTCTTACAATCTCCCCTCCTTATGAAATTTCATCCCCGATATTTACGTACCTGATATTTCAAAGAGTTGAGAATACCTTGCTTTCATTTTAGATTTCATCTTCCCTGTCATCGTGATTTCTCCATTGCTCATCTCCTGTATTTCAGATATCATTCTAAAATACAACTTCAAAACAAAGGTTAATTGACATATCACAATTTGTCAACTTAAGTAAGAAAATTCAGCTTAGGTAGGACACACACTAGCGAAGGATATTACTCATCTCTCCCTTATTAGTTCTAATCCCGGATCTCCACCAGAGATCATATCCCTAAGCTCTGATACCAAATGTGACGCCCCCAAAATAGGTCCAAACAATTCAACCTATTCTGAGTCGCCAAATACTTGGTAAAGAAAACAACTACTACTTTATTACTACAATAACACATATGCTGTGAGTTTTGATACAAATATATATCAACTGTGACTCATGTCCCAACCGTGGACAACACCTCACAGTGATACCTTACACAAAGTTACAGTCAATAACTATTTTAGAAATTAAAATCTTTGGGAAGTGCTCAAGGAAACCTTCGTACATAGGAGGCAATGATTCTAAGTTATGATAGATATCATATGTCCAGAGAATTATACTTGGTTGATCCAATAGACCCCAAAGAAAAATGAGAAGATTACTATCATGTTCCTTCTAATGGTGAGTCTTCTCTTGACATATAACTATCTCCACCATCTACAATTGAACGTTATGTTTCAACCAAACTCCGAGATTATATAGGTAGTGCTCGTAGATATACTCAGCAAGTGGATGTGCACAACCCTGTCTTATGATAACTCGTAGGTCATTAGACATCTTGTATGATAGTGGCAAAACACCCTTCTAAAGTTGGGTTCACCTCACCCTATTCGGTTCACCAAAATTAAATATCAAATGACGATATAATAATACGACACACACTATCTAAAGTTCTCAATAAAATTATTTTCATACTATTTAGGAGAACCTCAATAGCTATAGACCACCGCTCTATTCCCCTCATTATCCCCACTTCACCCCAAAACAACACTCTTATTACCCCGAAATGAATTGTGAAGCAAAAGGGTGAGCACAACTAGCACAGTAAAGAATATCATGACTAAAGATAATTAAATTATCAATAGCCTTCATCAGCAATAAATCAGAGATTTAGAACATATGGTAGATGATAAAACTTTTCAACCATAGTTGGAACGGAATGAGCAATCCATTAGAAGAGTCAAATACTATATAAAGTCTATTATCTTCTCCATGTTAAAAGTCCACCAACAATGCTTTAACCCCAGTAACATTAATCAATGATCCTCGCTCACAGTCATGTGAATAACTCATAATCATAATTGTAGTTCTAATTTTCTCTTCTAATCCAAGACGAAGATATTTTTCATCACATGTCTTTACCTAAAACATCAAAGATCATGGTTATAGAAAATCACAGTTTCTATTCATAATCATACTAATAAGTTCATCTTTGTACTATGGGCCAAAGATATTCATTAATAGTTCATCTTTGCACTACATGCCAAAGATATTCAACAACAGGTCATATTTGCACTATGGACCAAAGATATTCAACAACAGGTCATCTTTGCACTACACGCCAAAGATATTCATCAACAATTCATCTTTGCACTACAGGCCAAAGATATTCAACCACATGTCATCTTTGCACTACGGGCTAAAGATATTAATCTCTCAAAGAAATATATAATCATTTCAGAATTTATATAACCAATAATTATAACCATGTTGATCAATTCACCTTTGCACTTAAGCTAAAAATATTCAATTGTAAATTCAATGGTCATGATCATACCAGTCAACAATTCATCTTTGCACTACTGGCCAAAGAGAACCCATAGTCACGATCATACCAATAATCTACCTATCTTTACACTCGAGTCAAAGAGAAATTTCTTGACCAGGGTTATAAAAATGTTATATATGATAATAAAAACAATAGGATCAAAACATTGATTTAATTTCAAGAGTAAGATTCATTCAACGATAATTTGGTCAGAAAAAAGAAACAAATTTTATCGTGAATAGTACTCCGTGAATAGTAACTCGTGAATAGTAACCCCGACACAAAAAGATAAACTTTCACAATAAAATCCATATCAATATTTATAACACCTTAATCCAAATATTATAAATTACTTAATAATCTCATAATCTAATATCTTTAATATTACCACAATATCTTAATCATTTCTTAAACTTATAAACAATTTATTTTAATTGTTTACACTTTATTAATTAATGCATTTAATCATCCTAAAATGCCGAACTCATAAGATTTCATCATTAATAACCAACAACCTCATCAAAAATCTGCATATACCATATATAGGATTCCCAAGCCATAAAATCCTATTTTCCAATTTTGTTACTTCACATAACATATTTAATTCATTTACTCATAACTAGTCAATTTTCATGAAAAATACCAAATCAGCTTCAAAAATTATTTTTTTCTAAGGATTTAGCGTAATATAGTCCCATATTGAACATATATTTTTCTCGGAATTTTTAAAATTCATTTACTATTTTTCATATGGCCAAAACTGCCGAATATTTAAACATTTATCATAAATTGTACTTTTGTCCAAAAATTTCAAAATTTACAAAGTATACTTATGTTATATATATGTACTCCCAATAAAAATTTCACCAATTTTGGAGTTAACCACAAGGAGTTATAAGGATTTACTTTTAAAATAGTCTTTTCTCATAAAATTCATAACTCCTAATCTATCCATCCAAAAATCGCCATTTTTGGACACAATCGAGAAAACTCATCAAAGTATCATTTCAAATTTTTCCAGAATTTTTGAAGATCAGAAAAATTACGAAACTGAAAAAACATAATAACCTTTAAAATCCATTACCTCAAAAGAAGAGTACTTCTGACCGGAATGTAAAGCCGAAGGAACCTTGCACTGAATAGCAACTCTCAAAGTATCTAAATACTCACAAAATTATGATTGATAATATAAAGAGAGAGAGAAAGAGAGAAAGCTTATGTTTCTAGTGTGATTTTCAATTCTAACTAAGCGCTTTATTTATAGGAAAATATTAGCACGCCGAAGCAGACTTGACCTGCTACCTGATGGCTTTACCTGCTACTATTGCCACCTACCACATTTGAATTAGAATTTTAGCACATTTCTTCACTAACCATAGGTGGGGCCCACACATTCTAGAATTTTCCACCAAAATGATAATTTCCGAAACTTCAACAATTTCTGAACTAGTCACCTCTTAAAATTCATAACAATTCATACGTTCATTTTTAACGGTTCAAAATTTGTGGACATATACTCAACTTATATAATAGCATATTCAAAAATCACAACGATCCAATGGTCGGATTAAAAATTATAACTCACACAATATATCGCAAGAACACTGATTTAATTTTTAGTACTTCCATTCCGACAAAAATACTGATAAAACACCTCAACATTAATTCTTTCAATTATAACCACATAAAATAAATAAATCCATCATTTATATCCGCATCAAATAAATATTTCCTTATAAATAATTAATTATTCACAAATAATATTATAGAATCACAATAATGACAACCAGGCAGTTCCTAGGAAAGAGGGGGCTTTCCAATAATGATTTCTCCTTACTAGCGCGTAATTAGGTGACCAAACCTCTCCTTGACAGAACTTTCTAGACATTGCCAATAATGCTATCTAATAATATTATTCAAATAATATGAATTATTGATCTGATAATGGAAAATAATGTGCAGTGATAATTATTGAAACAACAATAATATAAAATATCAACGCAACAATTATTGAATCAATAAAATATAATATTGAATAAGAATTATCGTAAATAATTATTGAGTAGTGCCTTCCTACGTAAGAATCAATAATTCAAAATATATCATGCAATACCGCGTAATACTTCTTTATGCAACCACACATATTATCGTATTTTAACCACCGTATTCCACAAAGTTGTTAATTCAGAAACTACTACGTCGTTATTTATAAAAAACTCAAACTTGTCGCTTTCTTCATCCTAGAGTTATTCTCACATGGGGCCCACAAATGATCAAGCTGCGTCGCATTTAATATTCCCCATATAACAAGAATATTCCATGACCAAATGAATATTCCCCACGTAAATAAGTATTTTATAACCACTCATGTATTTTGAAAATTTTACATATATCACCCTTAACTTTAAACTTTTATCAATTTAACCATTTACTAAATAATAATTATAAGAAAAATTGAATACTTTTATTTCATAAAATTCGGGGTCTTACATGTTTTTAACTCGTATGATAAGTGGATTTTATATACGCGATTCAATGTCTATTTCATGCTTAGTTGTTGCTAAATCTTTGTGATCATGTTCATTTTTACTTGTTTTATGTATTTCAGGTGTAGAATGGTGGTTGTAGCATTTAACGTACATTTGGAGCTATTCGGTGTGATTTGAAGTCAATTGGAGCATAATTGGAAGAAAGTTAGAAGTTCAGCAAAGTCATCTGATAGAAGGAAAGCCCACCGGGGCGGGCGTTATTAGCATATGCACCCCCGCCGGGGCGGGGGGTCTCAATCTCCATTTAGCAGGAAGGTAGCCAGTTGGGGCAGGCCAAATTACACTATACACCCCCGCCGGGGCGGGGGGTCTTCATACGAGCTAGATAGGAAGGTAGCCCGTCGGGGAGGGCATAATTAGTACATGAACCCCCGTCGGGGCGGGGGGGGGGGGGGGTGGAAAGTCTGGCTTTGTCCTGATATAATTAAACTTCTTATTGGGCATGGTTTCTAGCAATTGCATGACAAAGGAACTCTACTTGAAGGAAATTTTAGCTGGAGCTTGTATGCTAGACATCTACTACTCTATCAATAACAACAAGAGGACACAACAAGATATATTACAAAGATCTAAGCTCAATTTTTGATAACAAACGTGGAGGAGTATTTTGAAGGGATTTTCGAGACGATTGCAATTCTAGGCTACGTGAAGGGTGTTTTTCAATATTCTTCATCTTAGACTATTATTTGTAATCTAAGAATGATTTCTATGATTTATTCAGTGATTATTTTGTTTAGTATGAACTAATTCACTTTTTAGGCTTATGATGGATCTTTAAGTGAAACAATGATTTTGTAAACTTTGATTTCCAATTTAATAGTCTATTTCCAGTTTATCTATATTGATTTGAGCTTGAATCTATGAATTGCCTGATCAACAATTCTTTGTGGAATTGAATGGAATCGAGAGAAGATATTCAAATCTAGACCTAGTTGATATAGCATGTGTTCATGATTTTGTGAATAGCTTAATTTTGATGAATGTTAAGGTAGAGATATGCTTGACATCACATGTAATCGGATAAAGAACTTGTTCTTAAACCTTCTTCAATTGTAATTCACATAGAGATATAGTGGGTTAGTAGATTAAGGTGTTTAACGGATTTCTATCTTAATTGTGGATTGACGTTAATACGGTATTAGTGCATCGAGAGGTGGTTAATACTACATTAGTGTTCTTAATTAATAAACTGGGATAGTGCATTGAATTGGAATAAAGGTGTTACAATCAGAGTGAAGCTTAGGGTGAAATCATAAGTTTAATTCTCCATTAATTGTTTGAAATTCCAGATTTTGATATTTGTGATTATTCTGTTTTAGTTTAATTATTCATTAATTTAGAATCTTTAGTTATACTTATTAAGTTGATTTGTTTAATAAAATTAGGGTTAATAGGAAATTAATAATTGTAAGTTAAGGTTATTGCTAGTTAGTCTCTGTGGGAACGATACTCTACTTATTGTGTTGTGCGTATATAAATTTTACCCAACTTGTTTTTGGCGCCGTTGTCGGGGACTATTTAGTAGAAATCTTAATAGTTTTACAATATCAGTTTAATTAATCCAGTTTTACTTGGACATTTTTATTTTTGTTTTGTGCTTCTTATTTCAGGTGTTGATAGCAGTCTATGCAAACTCGGTCCAAAAATCCAGACTTGCTTCCTTTAGAGGACGACATTGAGAAAAGGTTTTAGAGGTTGAGTACGTGGATCAAGGAAATGAGACAAGAATTTGAAACACCTGAGATAGAAGAGGAAATGGCAGCCAAAGATCAGAAAGCATTAAGGGACTTCGCCACGCCCAAGGTGACTGAACTGTAGACAAGCATCACCAGGCCAGCAATAGCAGCAAATACATTTGAAATTAAGCCAGGGATGATACAAATGATTCAGAATTCAGTTTAGTTTGGGAGAGTGGCAAATGATGATCCGAATGAGCATTTAGTCAGTTTTCTGGAGATGGGGTGTCAGATGAGGCGGTGAGACTTCATTTGTTCCCATTCACTTTACGGGACAAGGCGAAGAGTTGGTTGCATTATCTACCGTCCAGTTTGATAACTACATAGGAGGATTTAGCTCAGAAATTCCTCGCCAAATTCTTTCCATCGATGAAAACTGTGAAGATGAGGAACGAGATAACGATATTTGAGCAACAACATGGGGAGTCGTTATATGAGGCATGGGAGAGATATAAAGAACTGCTCAGAAAATGCCAAAGGGGAGAAATCTCCCGGTCATCTCAACCAACCCGCACCTTCGATTGCCAGAAATTTGTAAGTGCATGCTACCGTACCGACCGGTATGACTACATGCTCACTAAAGCCCTTACACCAGAGCGGGGTTGTACCGAATCTGAATGATGGGGAGCTGATGCCTCAAATTTACCAAAAGGATGGACCAAATTCAGAGGAGCCGTAACTAGCCGTTGTTAACATTGTCAAAGAGTTTTATGCAAATGTCGAGGACAAAGAACCATTCCGCGATTTGTGCGAGGGATTCGGTTGGTTCCATTCAAAGGTCTGACGCCATTAACACCTACTACCAATCATGGGTGCCTTGCTAAACGCCAAGATGCTCACCTACTGATTCTCGATCTAGACTTTGATGCTATAATCATAGAGATGACAAAGCCGGGAACGTCAGGATGAAAGGTCGGAAGGGAGGCACCGTGTTCCACAACATGGACCTTAGCCGGTATGGCAAAATCTGGTATGCCTTCCTATGCGCTAAATTTCTTCCGTCCCAACACACTTCGGACGTCACCAAAGAGAAGGTGTTACTATTATACTCCATTGTGCAAGATTTCATTATTGACGTCGGGGCCATCATTTGCTTCTCCATCCGCCGGTGCCTACGTGGAAATTTTTCTGGAGGCTTACCACACCCATCACTCATATGTGGGTTGTGCCGTCAAGAAGGGGTGAGATAGTCTGATGACGAGCCCACACAAATGTCGCTCGCATTGCTTGATTCGAGAATGATAGTGCGGTATTCTGTATGGCAGGAGGCGAGTCACATCCGCGTGGTGTGGGTTTCATTTTTCCATCGTCGTTGGAAGACGACGTGGATACTACAGAGTCATCGGGGGATGATGATGAAGCAATGGGCGATCAAGGGGATGAGCGGGTACCACAGGTCGAGGCCATATCCAGTTCTTAGTTCCTTGACTTCCAAAATCAATTGAATGCACACACCAAGGCAACTCGTTGGGAAATGAGGCGATTGGCAATAAGGCAAGATCATATATTCGATGCTATGAACGCATCTTTCGCCTCTTTGAACACAACTTTTCAAAGCTTCAACGCGACAGAATAATTTCCGTACCAACAGCCCGGACCAATGCCAAAGTTCCCACCAAGTGATTCCGATGAAGAAAACCAACAACCACCTCCTCAGACTTAAGCAAAAGTAGGGAAGTCCTCACGTACTTATGTTGACTATTCATCCAATGAGGACATTGTATTACTTAAGTTTGGGGGATTTAAATACATGTTTGCATGCATGTAGCTCATTTAGGTTGCATTTTGAATTTTTGTCATTGTCATTTTAAATTTATGTATTGCATCTTAATTTCAGTATTGCATGATAGCTTAGGTGAGTTCAGAGTAGCTTAGGTTAATGTTTGTCATTGCATAGTAGATAATCTTGTAATGCATTTTGCAATCTATAATAATAATAATAAAAAAATTAGCTAGTTAAATATTGTGTTTGCGTAAGTCCATCAATATTGTAGTCTATATTATTTGTGGGCCAATGATGTGATTGACAATAAGTTAACAAATACAGTATTGAGTATTAGAACTGTGAAACAATTTTTGTTTATGAATCAAATCTTGAGCTTGTTTGGAACTGGTATAAAAGGATAGCACGATTAACAAACATCTATGGTGATTGGTCAGTTCAAATTGATACCTAAATGGTCTCTAAAGTATAATGCTAGAGTAAATGACAAAACGACAAGGATGGACAGTAAAGGCTAAAGTTAGGCAAGAACCAATGTTTGGGGGATGATATGTGGGGTATATAAGCTTTATTTTCAGTAAAAAAAAATATGAATAAACACCGTGGCGTGCTTGTCTAGTTTTGTGGCCTTTGTTACTTGAGTAAGTAAGCTCGAGGGGATTGTCTTTACACCTAGCGCCCTAAGGTCTTAATGGTCTGGGAGTCGTTGGTCGAAAGCTCGTTAAGGTAGCATTGAAAATCCTAAAGGAATAAGACATTGCATAACTATGTGTATAAAAAGAATAAAATGGGAAATAAGAGCAAAAAGCCCCCGTATCTATATAAAAAAAGGGGAAGTATATGAATAAAGTATAAGTTCCTTGCTTGAACCCTTGAGATTAGTGATTACTTAATTTTAGTCAGAACTATCTATTTTTGATATTTTTAAGTTTGCGATGTTTGATTCCTTCTAAGAAATTGATTATGTATTGAATTTGAGTTTGTATCGGTTATCATGGATGTTTCACACACACATACACACACACACACACTATACCAGTGATAATGGCTTGAGATTCATTGATTAACATAGAATTGTAGAGTAGTTTTTGGTAATTGGTATTGTATAGTTGCTTGTTTTCGCTGAGGCCATTAAGATAATCTTGATTCTGCGATATTGTTGGATTTGAAAGAATATAAGTTAGGTCGTATTCATTTCATCTCATTGCATTGCATGGAGTTGATTTGTGCTCGAGGACT
Source organism: Panax ginseng (assembly GCA_020205605.1). NCBI lineage: Eukaryota > Viridiplantae > Streptophyta > Magnoliopsida > Apiales > Araliaceae > Panax > Panax ginseng. The sequence goes on along the minus strand of CM035132.1, from coordinate 73,563,337 downwards.
AGCATAGTTTAAGTTTGGGGGATTTTGATAAGTGGATTTTATATACGCTATTCAATGTCTATTTCATGCTTAGTTGTAGCTAAATCTTTGTGATCATGTTCATTTTTACTTGTTTTATCTATTTCATGTGTAGAATGGTGGTTGTAGCATTCAATGTACATTTGGAGCTATTCGGTGTGATTTGAAGTCAATTAGAGCATAATTGGAAGAAAGTTAGAAGTTCAAAGAAAGTTATCGACGAAGAAGTTACCACGCAAAAGGGCGTTATTAACTATACACCCCGTGGCCAAATGGGGGTCTCAATCTCCATTTAGCAGGTAGGTAGCCCGCTGGGGCGGGCCAAATTACACTATACACCCCCGCCGAGGTGGGGGGTCTTCATACGAGCTAGACATGAAGGTAGCCCGCCTGGGCGGGCATAATTAGTACATGAACCCCCGCCGGGATGCAGGGTGGAAAGTCTGGCTTTGTCCTGATATAATTAATGTGACGCCCCCAACATAGGTATACATCTCCCATCTTGAGTCGCCAAATACATGGTACTGAATTCAAATACAACTTGATTATACAACAGTCGTGTAAAATACGACAAAATACATGCTGTGAGTTTTAATACAAATATTATCATCTAGACAATATCCACACTCAATTTAGTCCTCATTATATTTAGTATCACACTATTTAACAGAATAGTGAGGACTACTAGGACACCATCTCGGACCATCACTCCGCTCCCCGACTAGTCCAAGCTACGCTCTCATTTCACAAGAGAATAAAGGAAAGAAAGGTGAGCTCAACTAGCCCAAGAAGAAATATTATGACTAGGATAATGCGTAATAAATTATCATTAGTCCTCAACAGTGTTAAACTGATAAAATACAATAGACATCAAGTTTAACTGCAGCGGAACATGTAATCCATTAAAAGAGTCAAGTAGAGAATAAAATCTACTATCTTTTATGATTTAAAAGGTTTTTCATCACTTTTATCGCTGAGACTCAGCTTAATAAATAATCCACATCATCCCTGCACTACGGCCAATGATATTCATTAGGGTCACGACCACAAATTATCCATGCACTACGGGCCAAGGATATTTGTGTATTCATCAATGGTCATGATCATGCCAACAACTGTCCATCAATGCACTTCGGGCCAATGAGGACTTTTACCACATCATTTGTAACATTACTACCATGATTACAATCAATAATCCTCGGTCATAATCATACCAAGTCCATCTATGCACTACAATACGAGATGACTTTCAAAAATAATATAAACATGAGGATGATGACAATGATATAAGAATTCAATAAAACAAGTTCAAGAATTAATTTATTCAGAACTAATAACGCCCAAATTGTCTACATGATACTTCTTTGTAAAGTAAAATTCAAGAATGCTCAGAAGAATATTTCCATGAAAAGATACTGGATGAAGCGCAAATATCAAGAATATTTCACTAATTTCATGGAGTGTAGAAGTCAAAACTTTAACCAACTGAGTATAATAAAGAATGGAATAACAAAAAAGAAATTACCATGCATGCGGTACTTGCAGAAAGGTTATTCCATCGTAATAATAAATAACTAATCCGTGTCAGCGTAATACACCGATAGGATATTCCAAATGTAATAATAAAGAATGGAATACAACAGAAATCACCATGCATGCGGTATTGCGATGTATGAAAAGTTATTCCAATAGAATACTAAATGACGGAACCAAAGTCGTGAAATTCACACCAACAGTGATGTTCCAATGTAATAATAAAGATTTTAACCAGTCCCACAGAAAAGCCTGAATAGGATATTCCAACAAAATAATAAAGATTTTAACCAGGTTCTACAGAAAGCATGTGTATACGATATTCCAAATGTAATAATAAAGAATGGAATACGTAAGAATTTCACCAAGTATAGGGTAGCCACAGATACAAAGAGTTATTCCAACAGAATAATAAAGATGGAATAATAAAATTTCTCTTTATGAATACAAAAGAAATAATACCCCTTACCGTAAAAGAAACTTGATATCGGAGTAGTGAAGTAGCAGAATACTTTTTTCTTTCTCTCCATAGTTTCTCTCTTTATAGTTTCTCTCTCTAGAGTTTCAGTGAATTCGTAAGAAATAATGAAGGAATGAGCGTCTATTTATTGAAGAATGGAATGAATAGTAACCAATCGATGAACGGTCCAGATTGATTTACTTTAATCGGACGGTCCATATTTAAAGAAAAAATCTTTTAAATAAAATATAATATATTCAATTTATAATCTAATAAAACGAATAACTTTTAAAAAGATTTTACTATACAAACTCTATGCATAATAAAATATAATATATTCTAATTATTGTCTAATAAAACTGATAACTTTATAAAAGTATTCTATTTATATAAAAAGATTTTACTATTAGCCTAATAAAACGAATAACTTTATAAAAATATTCTGTTTTATATAAAAAGCTTTTCTGTTTTATTACATTAATAATACTAACAAAACAAAACGTCATCATCATTATTATTATTCACACTATTAATCGACCAGGTCATTCCCAGGAAAGAGGGGGCTTTCCAATAAAGATTTCTCCCTATTCGCGCAATTAGGTGACAAAACCTCTCCTTGGTAGAACTTCTAGACATCGTTAATAATGCAAATAATAATATTAACAACTTTATCATCTCAATTATTGATTTAATAACATATAAAATATCAACAATAATTGAATCAAACTGAGTGACTTCTCACATAAACATTAATAATCAATACCATGTGCTACTATGCAACCACGCGTATTACTGTACTTTTACTACCGAGTAGTTCAACAGTATCAACGGTACAACTTCCTGCGTTATTTTCATAAAAATATTTTTGTCGTTTTCTCAATCCGACAATAATTCTATTTTGGGGTCCACCAATGATTGTGCTGTCGTACGAATATTCCCTGACCAATCGAATATTATATAACAACTTGCGTACTTTGCAAAATTTATAAATATTACCCACAACTAAAACATTATATCAAATTTGTTCCATAATATTCAAAAATGATATTTATTGAAAATGTATTTTTATTTATAAAAGTTGGGGTCTTACAATCTCCCCTTCTTATGAAATTTCGCCCTCGAAATTAGGGTACGTACCTGGTATGTCGAAGAGGTAAGGATACCTTGATTTCATTTTAGATTCTAACTCCCAGGTCATTTCCTCAACATCGTGGTTCCTCCATAACACTTTGACTTGAGGTATAACCTTGGAGCGTAGAATATGTTCCTTCTTATCCAAGATTTGAACAGGAACCTCTTCATACGTTAAACCTTCCGCTATTTCGTCTGGTTCTAACTCAATAATATGGTTCGGGTCTTTCACATATTTACGTAACATGGATATATAAAAAACGTTATGAACACGAGACATACTTGCACGTCAAAGCAAGTCTATAGGCTCTGATCCTACTACTCGATCGAGGATTAAAAATGGGCCAATGAATCGAGGATTGAGCTTTCCTCTCTTTCCAAATCTCGTAACTCCTTTCCATGGAGCAACACGTAACAACACATGATTTCCAATATTGAATTCCACGTCCTTTCGATGAAGATCAGCATAACTCTTTTGTCGGTCTTGTGAGGTTTTTATACGTTGTCGGATCGTTTGAATCTTTTCTGTAGTCATACGTACCAACTCCGGTCCCAACAACGTTGCTTCACCCACCTCATTCCAGCATACTGGAGAACGACACTTTCTTCCATACAATGCCTCGAATGGAGCCATGCCAATACTTGCTTGATAATTGTTGTTATAGGAAAACTCCATCAATGGTAAGAACTTGTCCCAACTTCCCTTGAAGTCAAGGACACAGAGTCTTAATAAATCTTCAAGACATTGAATGGTCCTCTCTGATTTTCCGTCCGTCTGAGGATGATAAGCCAAACTAAATCGTAAATCTGTGCCCCTAGCTTTTTGCAAACTAACCCAAAATTGTGAAGTGAATCTTGGGTCTCGATCAGAAACTATGGATCCTAGCATACCATGCAGTCTTACAATCTCGTTTATGTACATACGGGCAAGACGTTCAAGTGTATAAGTTTCTCGTATTGGAAAGAAATGAGTAGACTTGGTCAATCTATCAACAATGACCCAAATTGCATCTATGCCTTGAGAAACCTTGGGAAGACCAGTAACAAAATCCATAGTAATGTGCTCCCACTTCCATTCTGGAATTTCAAGTGGTTGCAATGGACCTTTTGGTACTTGATGCTCCGCTTTGACTCATTGACAAGTTAGACACCTTGAGATAAACAGCGCTATCTCTCTCTTCATATTGCTCCACGAAAATGTATGACGAAGATCACGATACATTTTGGTACTCCCAGGATGGATTGCAAACGTTGTGTTGTGCGCCTCCATCATGATTTTATACTTTAAATCAAGGTCCTTAAGAACAAAAAGTCTGGAGTTGACTCGAAGTATTCCTTCTTCATCGATTCTTGCTTCCGACATAGCACCTTTTTGTACTTTCTTTCTCATATGCATCAGCTCTAGGTCTGTAGCTTGAGCAGCTTTAACTTTCTCGATTAAAGTCGGTTCTACTCGTATATTCGCCATCATCACATGGGTCCCTAGAGTCTTTAATTCTATCTCCATCCTTTGCAAGTCATACAAGATGGGCCTTTACATTGACAATATCGCACTTGTACCCGCATATGATCTTCTACTCAATGCGTCAGCTACCACGTTTGCTTTTCCAGAATGGTATTGGATGGTATGATCATAATCTTTCAATTGTTCAAGCCAACATCGCTGTCGCATGTTGAGTTCCTTTTGAGTGAAGAAATATTTGAGGCTTTTATGATCCGTAAAGATCTCCACTTTCTCCCCATACAAGTAATGCCTCCAAATTTTATGTGCGAAGACAATAGCTGCCAACTCTAGATCATGAGTAGGATAATTCCTCTCATATTCTTTGAGTTGTCGAGAGGCATAGGCTATGAGTTTCTCATGTTGTATGAGAACACATCCTAACCCTTTGCCTGAAGCATCACTGTAGATGACAAATCCGTCCGAGCCAGATGGTATTGTCAGAACAGGTGCTGAAATGAGCCTCCTCTTGAGTTATTGAAAACTCTTCTCACATTCCTCGTTCCAACCAAATTTTGTATCTTTCAGAGTCAGCTGAGTTAAGGGAGTAGCGATTCGAGAAAACACTTCTATGAATCTCCGATAATAACCAGCTAAGCCAAGAAAGCTACGTACTTCAGTCACTGATTTAGGTTGCTCCCTGCTTTGAATGGCTTCAATCTTTGCCGGGTCAACAGATATTCCATGACTTGATACCACGTGCCCAAGGAATGCTACTTCCTCAAGCCAGAACTCGCATTTCTTCAACTTTGCATAAAGCTTATATTCATGAAGCTTTTGGAGTATCAGCCTCAAGTGTTGCTCATGATCTTCACGACTTTTGGAATAAATAAGGATGTCATCGATAAAGACGACCACAAAGCAAATATTCCTTGAATACTCGGTTCATCATATCCATGAAGGCAGCAGGAGCATTAGTCAATCCAAAAGACATGACTAGGAATTCATAATGCCCATATAGAGTTCTGAAAGCCGTCTTTGGAATGTCATCGGTTTTAATCTTCAATTGGTGATATCCGGAACGAAGATCAATCTTTGAAAAGAATTTGGCGCCTTGCAACTGGTCAAACAGATCATCAATACGTGGCAATGGGTACCTATTTTTGATGGTGACATGATTCAACTCCCGATAATCAATACAAAGTCGCATACTCCCATCTTTCTTCTTCACGAATTGAACAGGAGCACCCCAAGGAAAAGTACTAGGACGAATAAAGCCAATGTCTAACAATTCCTACAGTTGGGTCTTTAACTCCTGAAGTTCAATAGGAGCCATTCTATATGGGGCTTTGGAAATAGGTTTTGTACCAGGTTCAAGGTCGATACAAAATTCAATTTCACGCTCTGGGGGTAGGCCATGAAGTTCTTCAGGGAATACGTCAGGAAATTCATTAACAATTGAAATATCATTCAAAACTGACGTATTTTTGTTTAGATCCGTGACATGAGCTAAGAAAGCTTGACATTCGTTTTTCAATAAACGAATAACTTTATGGCTTGAGATGACAGTGATTGATTTTAATGGTTTGGTTGCTTGAATTCACATAATAGGTTGATTAGGAATATGAATGCCAACAACCTTACGAAAACAATCAATTTTTGCATGATGAGTAGTTAACCAATCAATCCCTAGAATTACGTTAAATGCAAGTATTTTCAATGAAATAAGGTCGATAGGTAATGTGAGGGTACCGATTTGAACCAAACAAGACTTATAAACAGTGGATGTAATGAAGGTTTCTCCCAACGGAGTTTCAAGAGATAAGTCAGAGTCTAATTTATCTGGAGTCAAATTTAAACGTTGAGCGCAAGTAGGAGAAATAAAAGAATGGGTAGAACCGGTATCAAATAAGGTATATACTTCACTAGAATTTATGATAAGCTTACCCGTGATGACCTCGTTCGGGTTCCTTGCTTTCTGGGAGGTCACGACAAATGCTCTCCCTTGAACAACCGGTTTTGTCTTGTTTGGGACGGCCTTTTGTCACGCTTCCATCCCAAATTTGACTTGTCTTCGGTCATGTGACAAATTCAGGCCAGGTGTCATTCTCTTCCACAATTGTAATATGCTTTGGAGGGTATCGCACCATTTGGATTGATGTGTCCCTGCCCTCCACATTTGAAGCATATAATAGGTGGTCGTTCTCCTTCCTTAACGACATGTGCTGATGCTGATGTCTTTCCATCATTGTTGAATATTCTTTTCTTGAAATGTCCATTCTTATTGTTTTGGCCATGATTAACACCGAAGTGTTTACCATTTATGGCATGTTGACTCCCTCCACGCTTATTGTCACCGTTTCGATGACTGCTATCACTGGTATTATCATTTTGTCGGCTGCTCTCTTTTGGTTGGGTTGACTCATTATCACGCTCCAATAACTGAGCCCTATTAACAACATTTGAATACAAACACAGTTTATGAGAGATAAGATATTGACGTATCTCTGGTTTCAAACCTCTTAGAAACATTCGTGTCATTCTCTTCTCATTATCAACCAAATGGGACGCAAACTGAGACAACTCAACAAACTTCGCTTCGTACTGTGACACGGTCATGTTGTTTTGTTATAGTTTAATGAACTCTACCTCTTTCATGTGACGAATACTTTCGGGAAAATACTTTTCGTTGAACAGTTCTTGGAACTTCTCCCAAGACATCTTCAAAGGCGGAGTTGAGTACGCTTTTACGATTCCCACCAAAGAATCACCTCTCCGTCTGCAACATGAAAGTGGCAAAGGAACCTTTGCTCCTGGAGCAACCCAAGACATCAATTATCTTGTTGATCTGCTTTATCCACGCTCCGCTTTAACCGGGTTTTGGCTCTCCAAAACTCGGTGGTCCCAGCTCCTTGAATCGCTTTGGCGATGACCATCCGAGAGTTGCCAGTGTTTCCACCGCATTTTGGACAGAGCCGCCTCACCGATGTTGCATGAATTGCATGAAGCCTCGGAACATTCCATCGTTCATCATTTGGTCAGTGTTGTTGTTTGCATTAGGATTGTCGCCTTCCTGATGCACATTATCCTAATTATTGATCTGTGGAGTCTCAACGGTCTCCTGTGCTCCATTGAAGTTCTCAACATTCTCAGATGCCATTTTCAAATACTGCTTCAAATCAAGGGTTAATTAACATATCACATATTATCCCTATACTCTTACCGACCAATTAAATACCAAATAAACTAAGGTAGGTCATACTAGCGAAGGAATTCCCCGTCTCTCCCCTCCTAGTTCTTATTTCACATCTCAGCCAGGGATCATATCCCTAAGCTTTGATACCAACTGTGATGCCCCCAAAATAGGTATACATCACCCATCTTGAGTCGCCAAATACATGGTACTAAATTCAAATACAACTTGATTATAAAATAGTCAGGTAAAATACGACAAAATACATGCTATGAGTTTTAATACTAATATTGTCATCTAAACAATATCCACTCTAAGAATAAGTCCTCATTACATTTATTGTCACACTATTTAACAGAATAGTGAGGACTACTAATACTATCATCTGGATCGTCACTCCTGCTCCCGACTAGTCCCGCCACGTTCTTATTTCCGAAGAGAACAAAGAAAAGAAAGGGTGAGCTCAACTAGCCTCAGAAGAAATATTTTGACTAAGATAATGCAGAATAAATTATCATTAGTCCTCAACAGTGTTAAACTGATAAAATATAATAGACATCAAGTTTAACTGCAGCGGAACATGCAATCCATTAAAAGAGTCAAGTAGAGAATAAAATCTACTATCTTTTATGATTTAAATAGGTTTTCATCACTTTTATCACCGAGACTCAAACAATAAATAATCCACATCATCCCCGCACTACGACCAATGATATTCATTAGGGTCACGACCACAAATTATCCATGCACTACGGGCCAAAGATATTTGTGTATTCATCAATGGTCATGATCATGCCAAAAACTGTCCATCAATGCACTTTGGGCCAATGAGGACTTTTACCACATCATTTGTAACATTACGGTCATGATTACACCGAATAATTCCTGGTCATAATCATACCAAGTCCATCTATGCACTACAGGCCACAGATGACTTTTAAAAATAATATAAACATGAGGATGATGACAATGATATAAGAATTCAATAAAATAAGTTTAAGAATTAATTTATTCAGGAACTAATAACGTCCAAATTGGCAACATGATACTTCTTTGTAAAGTAAAATTCAAGAATGCTCAGAAGAATATTTTCACGAAAAGATACTGGATGAAGCGCAAATATCAAGAATATTCCACTAATTTCATGGAGTGTAGAAGTCAAAACTTTAACCAACTGAGTATAATAAAGAATGGAATAACAAAAGAAATCACCATGCATGTGGTACTTCAGCATAGACAAAGTTATTCCATCGTAATAATAAATAACGCAACCAAATCGAGAGTAATACATCGACGGATATTCCAATGTAATAATAAAGAATGGAATACAATGAAATCACCATGCATGCGGTGCTTAGATGATATAGCGAGTTATTCCAACGGAATACTAAATGACGGAACAGTCGGTGAAATTCACACCAACGAGATGTTCCAATGTAATAATAAAGATTTTAACCAGTCCCACAGAAAGCCTGATACATGATATTCCAATGTAATAATAAAGAATGGAATATGTAAGAATTTCACCAAGTATAGGGTAGCCTTGGCATATCAAAGAGTTATTCCAACAGAATAATAAAGATGGAATAATAGAAGTTCTCTTCATGAATACAAAAGAAATAATACCCCTTACCGTAAAAGAAACTTGATATCAGAGTAGTTAAGTAGCAGAATACTTTTCTTCTTTCTCTCTATTGTTTCTCTCTCTAGAGTTTTAGTGAATTCGTAAGAAATAATGAAGGAATGAGCTTCTATTTATAGAAGAATGGAATGAATAGTAACCAATCCATGAACGGTCCATATTTAAAGCAAAATCTTTTAAATAAAATATAATATATTCTATTTATAATCTAATAAAACGAATAACTTTTAAAAAGATTTTACTATACAAACACTATGCATAATAAAATATAATATATTCTAATTATTGTCTAATAAAACTGATAACTTTATAAAAGTATTCTATTTATATAAAAAGATTTTACTATTAGCCTAATAAAACGAATAACTTTATAAAAATATTCTGTTTTATATAAAAAGTTTTTTTTTGTTTTATTACGTTAATAATACGAATAAAACAAAACGTCATCATCATTATTATTATTCACACTATTAATCGACCAAGTCTTTCCCAGAAAAGAGGGGGCTTTCCAATAAGGATTTCTCCCTATTGACGCGCAATTAGGTGACCAAACCTCTCCTTGGCAGAACTTCTAGACATCGTTAATAATGCAAATAAAATATTAACAACTTCGTCATCTTAATTATTGATTTAATAACATATAAAATATCGACAATAATTGAATCAAACTGAGTGACTTCTCACATAAACATTAATAATCAATACCGTAATGTTACTTATACAACCACGCGACATCGTACTTTTTACTACCGAATAGTTCAACAGTATCAATTGTAAAACTTTCGCCGTTATTTTTATAAAAATATTTTTGTCTTTTTCTCAATCCGACAATAATTCTATTATGGGGTCCACCAATGATTGTGCCGTCGTACGAATATTCCCTGACCAATCGAATATTATATAACAACTTGCGTACTTTGCAAAATTTATAAATATTACCCACAACTATAACATTATATCAAATTTATTCCATAATATTCAAAAATGATATTTATAGAAAATTCATTTTTATTCATAAAAGTTGGGGTCTTACAATTAAACTTCTTATTGGGCATGGTTTCTAGCAATTGCATGACAAAGGAACTCTACTTGAAGGAAATTTTAGCTGGAGCTTGTATTCTAGATATCTAATACTCTATCAATAACAACAAGAGGACACAACAAGATATATTACAAAGATCTAAGCTCAGTTTTTGATAGCAAGCGTGGAGGAGTATTTCGAAGGGATTTTCGAGATGATTGCAATTCTAGGCTACGTGAACGTTTTTCAATATTATTCGTCTTAGACTATTATTTGTAATCCAAGAATGATTTCTATGATTTATTCAGTGATTATTTTGTTTAGTATGAACTAATTCACTTTTTAGGCTTATGATGGATCTTTAAGTGAAACGATGATTTTGTAAACTTTGATTTCCAATTTAATAGTCTATTTCCAGTTTATCTATATTGATTTGAGCTTAAATCTATGAATTGCCTGATCAACAATTCTTCGTGGAATTGAATGGAATCGAGAGAAGATATTCAAATCTAGACCTAGTTGATATAGCATGTGTTCATGATTTTGTGAATAGCTTAATTTTGATGAATGTTAAGGTAGAGATATGCTTGACATCGCATGTAATCGGATAGAGAACTTGTTCTTAAACCTTCTTCAATTGTAATTCACATAGAGATATAGTGGGTTAGTAGATTAAGGTGTTTAACGGATTTCTATCTTAATTGTGGATTGACGTTAATACGGTATTAGTGCATGGAGAGGTGGTTAATACAACATTCGTGTTCTTAATTAATAAACTAGGATAGTGCATTGAATTGGAATAAAGGTGTTACAATCAGAGTGAAGCTTAGGGTGAAATCATAAGTTTAATTCTCCATTAATTGTTTGAAATTCTAGATTTTGATATTTGTGATTATTCTATTTTAGTTTAATTATTCATTAATTTAGAATCTTTAGTTATACTTATTGAGTTGATTAGTTTAATAAAATTAGGGTTAATAGGAAATTGACAATTGGAAGTTAAGGTTATTGCTAGTTAGTCTATGTGGGAATGATACTCTACTCATCACTCTATTACTTGTTGACCACGTATACTTGTGTGTTGTGCGTATATAGATTTTACCCAACAATAGGAGATCATAAAACAAAACGATCAAGATATAGAAATGAATCGTAATATATATGATGAGATCACCCCGTGATCTGATAAGGTAATAGCAGGGAGAGGAATTAATCTAATGATTTAAAAGTTACAGCAAAGATTGTTGTGTGTCATTTGTACTATAAATTGGTACAGATTTAGGAAAAGATTATGAATACGAGTTGAATGAAATTCGTATTGAGAAGGGAGTTAAGATTAGTTGGGGATTTCAATTGAGGACTCATGTCAGCAGCTGAGTTGTAGGATTCCTTGTTATGGGCGGGGAAATGTACTTGGTGTAAAAACCACTTAGTTTCTAACACTGATAATCATTGAAATGTCTGTGTCGCGCTATTTGCTATATACATGTTAAGAGGGTGATTCCTTTCTCATGTGTATAACATATAGATAGGTTATAGGTAGAGGATACAAGGTTAAGTACGAGTTCTTAAAACTCATACTTATGTTACGTTCGTGACTCATAGTTATATGAAATGTTTATGAACCCCTCAGCGAATGGACGTTAAAGGTCTGACTAGGACAAGTTCTTAAACTCATATGATTGTGGAAAGTTCCTGAACTCATGAGTGCTGTTTCAAGAACTGGGAATAGTCATGTGTGAATGGAGTATTAAGGATAATAGGAATAGATAGACTGTTTAAGCAAATGATTATTAGTGGAGACATAAGTTTTCCAAAACTCCTAGCTATGCTAAACTTCAAAATTTTGACATCAAGCTAAATACGCAGTATATGGTTTTGAATATATATATATATATATATATATATATATATATATATATACACACATGTATATATTAAAGAATGATTTTTGAGCGGTTTAAAGTATAGTCTATGCTACTTATTTCTATTTAGACACAAAATGATTTGAAATATCAAAATATATTTTTATTTATCACTCATGTACCATGTAACCTGGTGCAGAGATGATAATAAGTTGATAGAGTTATAAATACAATAATACTTAGTGTGAATTCAATCTAAAAATCATTGTTCCACTATTGTATGATGTGTTATGACAAAGTCATCAATTACGACATCCTCAAATGGACTGTTAATACAGTACGACATCATGACGTCATTCTCAAAAATATTTTTCAAAAAATTTAATTTGCCAACGGGGTTTGGCTATACACATTCGTAAATTGATTGAAATTGATTGTGACGCCCCCAAAATAGGTATACATCACCTATTCTGAGTCACCAAATCCATGGTACAGAATATAAATACAATCTTTAATATATAACAAAAAAACTGCGAGTTTTAATACAAATATTGTCTTCTAGTCAATATCCACTCTCAGAATAAGTGCTCATTACATTTATTATCACAATATTTAACAGAATAGTGATGACTACTAATACTATCATCTGGACCGTCACTGCATTCCCCGACTACGTTCTCATTTCCTGAAGAGAACAGTTAAAGAAAGGGTGAGCTCAACTAGCCCAGTAAGAAATATTATGACTAAGATAATACGAATAAATTATCATTAGTCTTCAACAAAGTTTAAATTGATAAAATACAATAGACATCAAGTTTAATCGCAGCTGAAACATAAATCGATTAAAAGAGTCAAGTAGAGAATAAAATCTACTATCGTTTATGATTTAAAAGGTTTTCATCACTTTTATCATTTGGGACTTAGCTTAATAAATAATCCACCTCATCCCCTCGCACTTCTGACCAAGGATATTCATAAGTATCACAACCACAAATTATCCATGCACTACGGGCCAAGGATATTCGTGTATTCATCAATGGTCATGATCATGCCAACAACTTTCCATCAATGCACTACGGGCCAATGAGGACTTTTACCACATCATTTGTAACATTACGGTCATGATTACACCGAATAATCCCTGGTCATAATCATACCAAGTCCATCTATGCACTATAGGCCACAGATGACTTTCAACAAAATATAAATATGAGGATGATGACAATGATATAAGAATTCAATAAAACAAGTTCAAGAATTAATTTATTCAGGAACTAATAACGTCCAAATTGTTAACATGATACTTCTTTGTAGAGTAAAATTTAAGAATGCTCAAAAGAATATTTCCACGAAAAGATACTAGATGAAGTGCAAATATCAAGCATATTCCACCAATTTCATGGAGTATAGAAGTTAAAACTTTAACCAACTGAATATAATAAAGAATGGAATAACAAAAGAAATCACCATGCATGAGGTACTTGATAGACAAAGTTATTCCAATGTAATAATAAACAACGGAACCGGTCGAAGTGTACGTGATCGACGTGATATTCCAAATGTAATAAAAAGAATGGAATAACAACAAAAATCACCATGTATGCGGTACTTGGCATGTATGTTATTCCAATGTAATAATAAATAACGGAATCGGTCCGTAAAAAAAGCGCATATACAGATATATTCCAATGTAATAATAAAGATAGAACCAGGTCCTGCGTAAAACGTATAGACAGGATATTCCAACAAAATAATAAAGACGAAACTAGGTCCGGCATAAAACGCACAGACAGGATATTCCAACAGAATAATAAAGATTTAAAACCGGTCCGGCAGAAACGCATGCATGTGATGTTCGAACGAATAATAACGAATGGAATAACAATGTAAATCACCAAGTATAGGGTAGATCACAGTATAAAGTTATTCCAATGAATAATAAAGAATGGAATAACAGAAGTTCTTTTCATGAATATGAAAAAAAATAATACCCCTTACATTATAAAGAAGAGTACTCCGACGGTAGGGCGTGGATATACTTGAAGAAACTTGCACTACGCTCAAAGCTTTCTTAAACGCTAAAGAAATATGTTCAAGATAGAAGAATAATTCTCTCTACAGTTTCTCTCTCTAGAGTTTCAGTGAATTCATAAGAAATAATGAAGGAATGAGCTTCTATTTATTGAAAAATGGACTGAATAGTAACCAATCCAAGAACGGTCCAGATCGATTTACTTTAAACGGATGGTCCAGATTTGTTTACAATAAAATATAATAGATTCTATTTATAATCTAATAAAACGAATAACTTTTAAAAAGATTTTACTATGCAAATACTATGCAGGCACCATGCAAACACTATGCATAATAAAATATAATATATTCTAATTATTGTCTAATAAAATGAATAACTTTATAAAAGTATTCTGTTTTATATAAAAAGATTTTACTTATTAGCCTAATAAAATGAATAACTTTATAAAAGTATTTCATTTTATATAAAAAGTTTTTCTATTTTATTACATTAATAATACTAATAAAACAAAACTTCATCATCATTATTATTATTCACACTATTAATCGACTGAATCGTTTCTCGTGAAAGAGGGGCTTTCCAATAAGGATTTCTCCTATTGGTAGCGCAATTAAGTGACAAAACCTCTCCTTGCGCGAACTTCTAGACATCGTTAATATTGCAAATAATAATATTAATAACTCTATTATCTCAATTATTGATTTAATAATATATAAAATATCGACAATAATTGAATAAAACTGAATGACTTCTCACATAAGCATCAATAATCAATACCGTGTGCTACTATACAACCACGCGTATTCCAGTACTTTTAACACTGGGTGTTTCAACAGTTAACGATAAAACTTCCGCCGTTATTTTCATAAAAAATATTTTTGTCATTTTCTCAATCCGACAATAATTCCGTTGTGGGGTCCACCAATGATTGTCTTGCTGCATTTAATATTCCCTGTTCAAAACGAATATTCCCCGACCAATCGAATATTATATAACAACTTGCGTACTTTGTAAAATTTTTAAATATTACCCACAACTATAACATTATATTAAATTTATTCCAAAAATGATAATTATACAAAATTCATCTTTATTCATAAAAGTTGGAGTCTTACAATCTCCCCTTCTTATGAAATTTCGCCCTCAAAATCAAGATACGTACCTGGTATGTTGAAGAGGTAAGGATACCTTGATTTCATTTCAGATTCTAACTCACAGGTCATTTTCTTAACATCGTGGTTCCTCCATAAAACTTTGACTTAAGGTATAACCTTGGAGCGTAGAATATGTTCCTTCTTATCCAAGATTTGAACAGGAGCCTCTTCATACGTTAAATCTTCCGCTATTTCGTCCGGTTCTAACTCAATAATGTGGTTCGGGTCTTTCACATATTTACGTAACATGGATATATGAAAAACGTTATGAACACGAGACATACTTGGCGGTAAAGAGAGTTTATAGGCTACAGACCCTACTCGATCGAGGATTAAAAATGGGCCAATGAATCGAGGATTGAGCTTTCCTTTCTTTCCAAATCTCATAAATCCTTTCCATGGAGCAACACATAACAACACATGATCTCTAATATCGAATTCCACATCCTTTCGATGAAGATCAACATAACTCTTTTGTCGATCTTGTGAGGTTGTTATATGTTGTCGGATCATTTGAATCTTTTCCGTAGTCATACATACAAACTCTAGTCCCAACAACGTTGCTTCACCCACCTCATCCCAGCATACTGGAGAACGACACTTTCTTCCATACAACGCTTCAAATGGAGCCATGCCAATGCTTGCTTGAGAACTGTTGTTGTAGGAAAACTCCACCAATGGTAAGAACTTGTCCCAACTTCCCTTGAAGTCAAGGACACAGAGTCTTAATAAATTTCCAAGAGTTTGAATAGTCCTCTCTGATTGTCCGTCCGTTTGAGGATGATATGCCGAACTAAATCGTAAATCCGTGCCCATAGCTTTTTGCAAACTAACCCAAAATCGTGAAGTGAATCTTGGGTCTCAATTAGAAACTATGGATACTGGCATACCATGCAATCTTACAACCTCATTTATGTACATACGAGCAAGACGTTCAAGTGTATAAGTTTCTTGTATAGGTAAGAAATGAGCAGACTTGGTCAATCTATCAACAATGACCCAAATTGCATCTATGCCTTGAGAAACCTTGGGAAGACCAGTAACGAAATCCATGGTAATGTTCTCCCATTTCCATTCTGGAATTTCAAGTGGTTGCAATGGACCTTTTGGTACTTGATGCTCACCCGACTTCGTTGACAAGTTAAATACCTTGAGATAAACAAATACTATCTCCCTCTTCATATTGCCCCACCAAAATGTATGTCGAATATCATGATACATTTTGGTACTCCCAGGATGGATTGCAAACGGTGTGTTGTGCACCTCCATCGTGATTTTATACTTTAAATCAAGGTCCTTAGGAACACAAAGTCTGGAGTTGACTCGAAGTATTCCTTCTTCATCGATTCTTGCTTCCGGCATAGCACCTTCTTGCACTTTATTCCTCATACGCATCAGCTCCAGGTCTGTAATTTGAGCAGCTTTAACTTTATCGATTAAAGTCGGTTTTACTCTTATATTCGCCATCATCACGTGGGTCCCTGGAGTCTTTATCTCTATCTCCATTTTTTGCAAGTCATACAAAATGGGCCTTTCATATTGACAATATCGCACTTTCGTGCAAGATATGATCTTCTACTCAATGCGCCGCCTACCACGCTTTGCTTTTCCAAGATGGTATTGGATGGTATGATCATAATCTTTCAACAGTTCAAGCCAACGTCGATGTCGCATGTTGAGTTCCTTTTGAGTGAAGAAATATTTGAGGCTTTTATGATCCGTAAGGATCTCCACTTTTTCCCCATACAAGTAATGCCTCCAAATCTTTAGTGCAAAAACGACTGCTGCCAACTCTAGATCATAAGTAGGATAATTCCTATCATATTCTTTGAGTTGTCGAGAGGCATAGGCTATGACTTTCCCATGTTGCATGAGAACACATCCTAACCCTTTGCCTGAAGCATCACTGTAGATAACAAATCCCTCCGAGCCAGATGATATTGTCAGAACAGGTGCTGAAATGAGCCTCCTCTTGAGTTCTTAAAAACTCTTCTCACATTCCTCGTTCCAACCGAATTGTATATCTTAACGAGTCAGCTGAGTTAAGGGAGTAGCGATTCGAGAAAACCCTTCTACGAATCTACGATAATAACCATCTAAGCCGAGAAAGCTACGTACTTCAGTCACTGATTTAGGTTGGCCCTAGCTTTGAATAGCTTCAATCTTTGCTGGGTCAACAGATATTCTATGACTTGATACCACGTGCCCAAGGAATGTTACTTCCTCAAGCCAGAACTCGCATTTCTTCAACTTGGCATAAAGCTTATATTCACAAAGCTTTTGAAGTATCAGCCTCAAGTGTTGCTCATGATCTTCAAGGCTTTTGGAATAAATAAGGATGTCATCTATAAAGACGACCACAAAGTGATCCAAATATTCCTTGAATACTCGGTTCATCATATCCATGAAGGCAGCAGGAGCATTAGTCAATCCAAAAGACATGACTAGGAATTCATAATTCCCGTACCGAGTCCTGAAAGCCATTTTTGGAATGTCATCGGTTCTAATCTTCAATTGGTGATATCCGGAACGAAGATCAATCTTTGAAAAGAATTTGGCGCCTTGCAACTGGTCAAACAGATCATCAATACGTGGCAATGGGTACTTATTTTTGATGGTGACATGATTCAATTCCCGATAATCAATACAAAGTCTCATACTCCTATCTTTCTTCTTCACAAATAGAACAGGAGCACCCCAAGGAGAAGTACTAGGACGAATAAAGCCAATGTCTTACAATTCCTGCAGTTGGGTCTTTAACTCCTGAAGTTCAATAGCAGCCATTCGATATGGGGCTTTAGAAATGGGTTTTGTACCGGGTTCAAGGTTGATACAAAATTCAATTTCACGTTCCGGGGGTAGGCCAGGAAGTTCTTCATGGAATACGTCAGGAAATTCATTAACAATAGAAATATCATTCAAAACTGACGTATTTTTGTTTAGATCCGTGACATGAGCTAAGAAAGCTTGACATCCATTTTTCAATAAACGAATAGCTTTATGGCTTGAAATGGAAGTGATTGATTTTAATGGTTTGGTTGCTTGAATTCGCATAATAGGTTGGTTAGGAATATGAAAACAAACAACCTTACGAAAACAATCAATTTTTGCATGATAAGTGGCTAGCCAATCAATCCCTAGAATTACGTCAAATGCAAGTATTTTCAATGAAATAAGATCGACAGGTAATGTGAGGGTACCAATTTAAACCAAACAAGACTTATAAACCGTGGATGTAATGAAGGTTTCTCCCAACAGAGTTTCAACAGATAAGTCAAAGTCCAATTTCTCCGGAATCAAATTTAAACGTTGAGCGCAAGTAGGAGAAATAAAGGAATGGGTAGAACCGGCATCAAATAAGGTATATACTTCACTAGAGTTTATGATAAGCTTACCTGTGATGACCTCATTCGGGTTCCTTACTTTTTGGGAGGTCACGACAAACACTCTCCCTTGCAGTACTGGCTTTGACTTTTCTGGGGCGTCCTTTGGTGCCTCCATCCTAGCTGAACTTGTCTTCGGTGAACGACAAAATCGGCTACATGACCTTCTCTTCCACAATTATAACATGCTTTGAATTGCATCGCACAGTTTGGACTGATGTGTCCCTCCCCTCCGCATTTGAAGCATATGATATGTGGTCGTTCTCCTTCCTTAATAACAGGTGTTGATGCTGACGTCTTTCCATCATTGTTGAATCTCCTCTTCTTGAAATGTCCATTCTTATTACTTTGGCCATGATTACCACCGAAGTGGTTACCATTTACGCATGTTGATTCCTCCATGCTTATTGTCACCGCTTCGATGATTTGTATCACCGGTATTATCATTTTGTCAAATTTTGCTCTCTTTTTGGTTGGGTTGACTCATTATCGCGCTCCAATAAGCTGAGCCCTATTAACAACATCCGAATACAAACACAGTTTATGAGAGATAAGATATTGACGTATCTCGGGTTTCAAACCTCTTAGAAACATTCGCGTCATTCTTCCCTCATTATCAACCAAATGGGACGTAAATCGGGACAGCTCGGCAAACTTGGCTTCGTACTACGACACGGTCATGTTGTTTTGCTCTAGTTTAATGAACTCTACCTCTTTCATGTGACGAATACTTTCGGGAAAGTACTTGTCGTTGAACAGTTCTTGAAACTTTTCCCAAGACATCTTCAGTGCGGCAGGTTAAGTACGCTTTACAGATTCCCACCAGTAATTTGCCTCTGCCCGCAACATGAAGGTGGAAAAGAGAACCTTTTTCTCGGACCAACCCAAAACATCAAATATCTTATTGATCTGTTTTATCCACGTCTCTGCCTTAAGTGGTTTTTGCTCTCCAAAAAACTCTGGTGATCCCAGCTCTTTGAACTATTTGGCGGTGACCGTCCGAGAGTTGCCAGTGTTTCCACCTGCATTTTAGACAGGAGCCCCTCTCACCTGATGTTGCATGAATTGCATGAAGCCTCGGAACGTTCCATCGTTCATCATTTGGTCAGTGTTGTTATTTGCATGAGGATTATCGCCTTCCTGATGCACATTGTCCTAGTTATTGATTTGTGGAGACTCAACGGTCTCCTGTGCTCCATTAATGTTCTCAACATTCTCGGATGCCATTTTCAAACATTGCCACAAAACAAGGGTTAATTAACATATCACATATTATCCCTATACTCTGATCGACCAATTAAATATCAAATAAACTTAGGTAGGTCATACTAGCGAAGGAATTCCCCGTCTCTCCCCTTCTAGTTCTTGTCTCACATCTTAGCCAGTGATCATATCCCTAAGCTTTGATACCAACTGTGATGCCCCCAAAATAGGTATACATCACCTATTCTTAGTCGTCAAATACATGGTACAGAATACAAATACAATCTTTAATATACAACAAGAAAGCTGTGAGTTTTAATACAAATATTATCTTCTAGACATTATCCACGAATAAGTCCTCATTACATTTATTGTCACACTATTTAACAGAATAGTGAGGACTACTAATACTATCATCTGGACCATCACGCCGTTCCCCGACTAGTTCCGGCTACGTTCTCATTTCATGAAGAGAACAGTGAAAGAAAGGGTGAGCTCAACTAGCCCAGTAAGAAATATTATGACTAAAATAATGCAGAATAAAATATCATTAGTCTTCAACAGTGTTAAACTGATAAAATACAATAGACATCAAGTTTAACTTCAGCGGAACATGCAATCGATTAAAAGAGTCAAGTAGAGAATAAAATCTACTATCGTTTATGATTTAAAATGTTTTTCATCACTTTTATCGCTGGGACTCAGCTTAATAAATAATCCACCTCATCCCTGCACTACGGCCAAGGATATTCATAAGTATCACAACCACAAATTATCCATGCACTACGGGCTAAGGATATTCGTGTATTCATTAATGGTCATGATCATGCCAATAATCATCCATCAATGCACTACGGGCCAATGAGGACTTTTACCACATCATTTGTAACATTACGGTGATGATTACAATCGAAAAATCCTCGGTCATA
The DNA here is from genome assembly GCA_020205605.1 of Panax ginseng. Lineage (NCBI taxonomy): Eukaryota > Viridiplantae > Streptophyta > Magnoliopsida > Apiales > Araliaceae > Panax > Panax ginseng. The sequence goes on along the minus strand of CM035132.1, from coordinate 73,542,329 downwards.
ATCATACCAAGTCCATCTATGCACTACGAATAATACATATGACTTTCAACAAAATATAAATATGAGGATGATGACAATGATATAAGAATTCAATAAAACAAGTTCAAGAATTAATTTATTCAGGAACTAATAACGTCCAAATTGTCAACATGATACTTCTTTGTAGAGTAAAATTTAAGAATGCTCAGAAGAATATTTCCACGAAAAGATACTAGATGAAGTGCAAATATCAAGCATATTCCACTAATTTCATGGAGTATAGAAGTCAAAACTTTAACCAACCGAATATAATAAAGAATGGAATAAAAAAGAAATCACCATGCATGCGGTATTTAGATGATGGAGTTATTCCAACGAATAAATAAATAACGGAACCCGATCGAAGTAATAATGCATCGACGTGGATATACCAATGAATAATAAAGAATGGAATAACAATGAAATCACCATGCATGCGGTACTTGCGCAGACGAGGTTATTCCAACGTAATAATAAATAACGTAATTAGGTCCGGTGTAAAATGCATAAACAGGATATTCCAACAGAATAATAAAGACGGAACCAGGTCCGGCATAAAACGCAAAGACAGGATATTCCAACAAAATAATAAAGACGGAACCAGGTTCGGCATAAACGCACAGACAAGATATTCCAACAGAATAATAAAGACGGAACCAGGTCCGATATAAAACGCACAGACAGGATGTTCCAACAGAATAATAACGAATGGAATAACAACAGAAATCACCAAGTATAGGGTAGACCGCGTATACAGGTTATTCCAACAGAATAATAAAGAATGGAATAACAGAAGTTCTCTTAATGAATATGAAAAAAATAATACCCCTTACCTTATAAATAAGAGTACTCCGACAGTAGGGGAAAAAACTTACACTACGCTCAAAGCTTTGTTAAACGCTAAAGAAATACGCTCAAGATAGAAGAATAATTCTTTCTACAGTTTCTCTCTCTAGAGTTTCAATGAATTCGTAAGAAATAATGAAGGAATGGGCTTCTATTTATAGAAGAATGGATCTGAATAAGAACCAATCCATGAACTATTCCGATCGATTTACTTTAAACGGACGGTCCAGATTGGTTTACAATAAAATATAATATATTATATTTATAATCTAATAAAACGAATAACTTTTAAAAAGATTTTACTATGCAAACACTATGCAAGCACTATGCAAACACTATGCATAATAAAATATAATATATTCTAATTATTGTCTAATAAAACGAATAACTTTATAAAAGTATTCTGTTTTATATAAAAAGATTTTACTATTAGCCTAATAAAACGAATAACTTTATAAAAGTATTCTGTTTTATATAAAAGCTTTTCTGTTTTATTACATTAATAATACTAATAAAACAAAACTTCATCATCATTATTATTATTCACACTATTAATCGACTAGGTCGTTCCCAGGAAAGAAGAGACTTTCCAATAAGGATTTCTCCCTATTAGCGTGCAATTAGGTGACCAAACCTCTCCTTGGCAGAACTTCTAGACATCATTAATATTGCAAATAATAATATTAATAACTCATCATCTCAATTATTGATTTAATAATATATAAAATATCGACAATAATTGAATAAAGCTGAATAACTTCTCACGTAAGCATCAATAATCAATACTGTAGTACTACTATGCAACCACGCGTATTCATCATGTACTTTTAACAAGGTGTTTCAAGCAGCTTAACAGAAAACTTCCGCCGTTATTTTCATAAAAAATAATAATTTTCTCGTTTTCTCAATCCGACAATAATTTCGTTTGTAGGGGTCCACTTAATGATTGTCTTTGTCGTTAATATTCCCCTCGTTTAAAATGAATATTCCCCGACCAATCGAATATTATATAACAACTTGCGTACTTTGCAAAATTTGTAAATATTACTCACAACTATAACATTATATCAAATTTATTCCAAAAATGATAATTATAGAAAATTCATCTTTATTCATAAAAGTTGGGGTCTTACATTGATTATTGATATAAGTATATGCTATTTCATTCAGCTAGACCAAAGTTTATGAAAACTCTAAGTGTTCTTTGAAAATTTTCCCGAACCAAATTGTTTTGGTGCGGAATCCAATAAGACTGAGGTAAGAAAATTTTATGTTCACTTGAAAGCGAGATAAGAGAACAAGAAAATGGTTCCGACCAATGATATTTGATTAATACAGGTATATAACGGGCTAATCACTCACTATGTCTGTAAGTTATGACGGTTTGCAGATGAATTTCCATAAATCCTTTGTGAAAATGACAGACAATAGTCTATATAACTCCTCAACAATATTTGAAAATTTTTACTCTTGTGAGTGGTGTATTGGGTAGCATGTGATGATGTGAATGAATGGGTTAAGGTGTAAGGTGAATTTCAGGGATGAAATTCTTAGAAAAAGGGGTGAATGTGACAACCCGAGAATTTAGAAAATTTTTAAAATCATAATTGATTGATTTAAGGTTCAATATTAGAATCTAAACAGAAAATAAGTGTATGGATTTGAAATTTTTGGTAAGGAAGTTTGAGGATTTCAAATTTTTGTGAAGGATTTCGGTGAATTATTCAGGACTAAGTGTATATGTGTATATGTTATGTGAATATGGTATTATAGGTGTACATAATGTGGTTAAGGGTAAATGGTTGACCAGATAAACTATATCTATGACAAACCCTAATATTATATTCGAACATCAACGTTCAGTTAGAAAACCCTAACGACTGATAAGCAACCTTAGAAATCGGTTCTGGAAACTCTAATTTCAGTTCCGAGAATTCGAAACCCTAATTTGGAAGTTGAAAACCCTAATTTGGGAATGCAAATGCTAGTATAAAGTTTAAACGTTATTAATAATAACCTAATCAGGGATAACCCTAATTGATTTAGAAAACCCTAATTTCTGGATTAGAAACCCTAATTTATAATTAGGGAAAACCTAATTATTAATTTAATAATTTTAATGTTAATTAGGAAACATTAATTCTAATTTTCAAGTTATAAGTAATTAAAAAACCCTAATCCAATTAGGAAACCTAATTTCTAAATTAGAAAGATTATTTTTTTATTTAAAACACTAATTCTTAGGTTATAAACCCTATGAACCTAATTGCTAAATTTGCAAATTTAATTAGGATAAATCAATCCTAATTAGCAAGCTTGAATTATGATTAGGAAATTTTAATATAATTATAGAATCCTAATTATAATTTAGAAATGCTAATTTTCTATTGTTGAAAACCCTAATCTAGAAATCCTAAAAAACTGAATTATGGAAACCTTAGGTTTTAACCCTAAGGGTCAAACCCTAAGGGTTGGATCAAATGACAACTTTAGAATTAAAACTAGAAATCAAATGATCATTTTGCCCTTTTTTATTCTTTATTAGCTAACTTATAAGTTATGTCCTAGTTGTGGTTGGTGACCAACCCTAAACCCTAGCCATGTGACTTATATTAGCAAATCAGTAGCTATATCAACTCCATTCATTGAATCAAAATTTTATTTAGATTAAAGAGAGAGAAAATGGCTCACTTTACTTCTCACATTTACCTTAACCATTATCTCTCAAAGATACGAAAATGGGGAGTGATAGATAGTGAGATACAAAGCCTATATCACCTCTTAGCTAAACAATATTAGATCACAAGGTCTGAATCAAGATCAAGCTTTAAAAGGAGGTATAAACCCTAATTTTGCTAGATCTTTAAGACTGATGTTAATGTTGTTGTTTGTTGGTTATATATGTCTTAGATGGTGTCACATAGTTATCTGGGCTGTTGGATCATGGATCTATATCATGTGGATGCACAAAAAATCAAATTTTTAGTAATTGTTCTTGAACCTTCATGTGATGTCTGACAAGCTAATGTCAGACGCTTTAGATCCTTCTATGTTTTTAGTTTGTTGTGTTTTACGTTATGGATCTATTCTGTACTATGTAGGCTTTGATTTGAAACTGAAAATAGTGTTAAATTATGTCTAGATCGTAAGATATGATTAGTCAAACATCTTTGAGCGTTCACGAAGACTGAGTTTCTGGGCAACCCAGAAACCCAGATCTCGTTTGACAACATATTCTGAGCCTCAGATCTTGATGTATGTTAATGTTTAGATCCTGTTGTTAGTTAGATCTTGTAGACTGGTATATGAACTGTCTATAAATTCCTCTAGAAACCTCTGATCATACACAAAATGGAAATTAGTGGTGGTCAAAGTATGGTTGACCATCATGCCAGATGAAGATTGTGGGTAACCCAGAAATCTTCAAAGGCAGTTTTTCTAGCATACTTTGACCGGCTTAGATCTATTATTTGTGATGTTATATTAATATAATACATGATAATTATACCTTGTCATATGTACTACAATATTAAACCTTAAGATCACATTAATCAAGCTTGGAAATCATATATTTAAAGGCTTAAAGTAAGACCCTACAACTATTCTTCATTTCTGGAAAACCCAGAAATGAAGAACAGGTCTGACAACGATTTCTGCAGCTTAGATCTCACAGATTTGTTATGTTTTGTCCATGAAAGTTGATTAAGGTTGTAGTGTGTCATTAATACTACAATATTAGTTGAAAGTCAAGCCCAGAAATCATCAACAACACTGATTTAATTAAGGTCAAACTAGGCAACCTGTTAACAGCTTATGAATATCTGGGTTTGCTGAAGAACACCTATAGTGACAGTTTTGTCACTATAAGTACCTTTAGCGACAGATAAATTAGAAAATTAATTATTTTAATTAATAAATAAATAAAAATTAGTTTTTAATTATTAAAAATACAAAATAAATTCCTAAAAATTATTTTAAAGTCCAAAAATTAGTTTTTAATTATTTAGAATATATTTTATAAATATTTAATATTTTTGGAATATTAATGATATTTAATTTATTTAATTATAATATTAAATAAATTATTTAAAAATTATTTTATACATGAAAAATTATATTATGGTATAAAAAAATATTTTGAGTTATTTTAGTGACTTTTAATATTTTGGGAGAACTTTCATTAATTAATTAATATTACGTTAATTAATTTATTTAATAAATAAATTAAATAAATTATGGAAAAGTAGAATTAATGATTTAAAAATCATATAAAAGTGATTTAAGGGTTAGAAAAATATTTTAAGTTATAAAATATAACTTTTGATATTTTGCCATGAAAATATTAATATTTTAATATTAATAGTAATTATCGGATAATGGATTTAATTGTTTAAAAATCATATAAATATAATTTTAAATTATTAAAATACTTTGTGATATTATAAATATATTATAATATTATGTTATGATTTTCGTTAATATTTAATATTAAATAAATTTTAATGATAAAGGAATTAAGGGGTATTTAATTATATAAATATGATATTAATGATTGAAAATTTATGATAAATGATAATAATTATCTGAAAATGATTACGAGCCTATGAAAAATATTTTGACTGATAATAAATTATCTAAGATAATTGTTAGGTGTTTAGGCAGAGTTTAATTGAACTTAAAGTCGATAATTTTGACTGAAATTTTATAAAAAGGGTTTTTCAAACCCAGTGCTCAATAGTAATTGAGGCCTTTGATACTTCTATTTTAGTATTAAATGTTTGGCTTGTTTGCTTTTATTTTCGAGATGCGAGGCATCCGTGAGAAAAATAAAATACAAAGACACAGATCTAGAAACTCCTTATAGGCATAACAACCATCCAAGGAATTCGAGACACTCGTAAGTAATGTACAAGTCGCTACTTTGACTAGAAAAAAAGTCCATCATGGGAACCGAATCTAGATTCAATAGACTGAATCTGTGATCACATGATTCCTAGGCTCACATGATACTGCAATTTGTATGGAAAGGAGTAAGTAGTTATATATATATATATATATATATATATACATGATCAGCCACCACGAAGCAACTCCATGGGGGATCAAAAATATAAATAAAGCAATAAATGCTATCAATTGCCACAGAGTAAACTCCAGGCGGGACTTGAATGTAAATAAAGCTGTAAAAAGCTATCAACTGCCACGAAGTGAACTCCAGGCAGGACGAAATGTAAAGAAAGCTGTAAAAGCGATCAATTGCCACGAAGTAAACTCCAGGTAGGAGGAAATATAAATACACACACACACACACACACACACACACACATATATATATATATATATATATATATATATATATATATATATAAAAAAGCAGTAAATGCACTGGATATAAAATCCAGGCTCATCGGATATGTCCGACAAGAGTTTATATATTTATATATAAGTAATTAAACGTCTGGGATGTAAAATCCGGCTCATCGGTACATAGTCGACCACAATTTATATATATATATATATATATATATATATATATATATATATATATATATAAATATAAAAAGCAATTAAACGCTCCGCATCAAGCTTAGGCTCAATCGAGGCATAACTCGATAATGTTAGTCCATATAAAAATATATACATATATATAAGTATATATATACAGACAAAAATGAAAACCACGAACCGAAGTCTGGGCAAACACACACACATGACTCTCAATGTGTATAACAGTGTGTGCTATTATGAGAAGAAAGGATTTATAGAATGTAAGAAGGCTTACAGTGGGCTGCCAATGTAGAATTCTATGACTCTATATGAATAAATACTCAGCTCCCGCTGGATGAAAGTATAGCTATATGTGAGCTAACAAATGTTTAAAATGAGGAAAACACTCAATATGGGTGTGTACAGAGTAAAGTTGACATGGCTTCCTCGCCTTTTCTCTCTCCAAAATGGCTAGCCCAAGCCCCATATATATAGAAATGATGGCCGCAGGTGTACCTGTGGTAGCCTCAGATACACCTGTGGCTTCTCGAGCTGACTGGGGTTCTGCGGGTCATGTCGTCTCGAAGTACGTGCACTCGTGCACTACAATATCCGCTCGAACTTGCAGAACTTTAATCCGAGCATCCGAACGAGGTATACAAGACCATCTTTAGACTGCTTTTGTTGAGAGTTATGCAATGACATGGGATTTTCCCTTTTTGATTCTAGGATGTTGGGTCCATGATCGAAAATAGCATTTCCGGGTCTTTGTCAGGCAGTCCGTTGAGCTGTTTCGCGTAGTTTGCGCTTGGAGGTTGAGATATGGTTCTTATGAGACTTCTTTTGAAGCAGTATGAGTTAAAATGGTGTATTTGATTTGAAGTGAAGCTGAGTCAGCAAAATGACCATTTTTCCCCTCCCGGGTTATCTCCGATTTTCGCACAGTTGTAGCGGGTTTTCCCAAGGTTATCTCTGAGATTGTCATGCTATTGACTCTGATTGTACTCAGGGTTATCTCTGAGGTTGGAATTGATGTTATGGTCCTCCAGGATTACCTCTAGAGTATGAAAAATATGCTTTTGCCCTCCTGCATAGTTAGTAACAAGAAAAGAAAATTTTGAGTGTCTACAAATTGTGTAACAGTAATCGACCGAACATGCAAGTTTTCCTTAACTCGATCTCGAGTTGTTTCATTCAAATATACTTATGGTTAATCATTGCTGATTGACATGTCTAAGAATTATTAAATTGTACTCTATATATATTGCATGTATTAATCAGGTATGGAAGGCTGATAACCTTCATTACCATTCGGTCCAGATATAATTGATATGTTCATGTGAAATGTTCTTCAGCTATGCAAGTTTGTTCATGCTAATTCACAACTTTATTGTTGAATTATAGCTAGTTTATTATTCAAATTCTTTCAATCATGATATATCCTCAAATAAACTTATACTTGCTGGGCAAACATATGATCACCCTTGATATATCATGATAAACATTGCAGATTAAGACGAATACATCAAATACAGGAAAGGGCAAAGCTAAGTTAAGCTTGGGACTATGTGTGCAACTATATTTGTAACAGTTAAGTATGATAATAATGTTATATGTTAGATAGTTTATGAATTTTGATTAAGTTAAGGTTACTCGACCTTGGGGAATAGTGTGTAATGTTTAATGTATAAATAATTTATGTTTATATCTTCTGCAATAGTTATAGAATTAGTATACCAGATCCATGGTGATTTAGGTCCCGGATTTGGGGACGTTACAGCAGGCTCGTGGCCTATTTGGATTTTGAGCAAGTAACATGCCTAATTATTTCCCTACAAAAACTTATGTAGTTTAGTCTTAGGGATAATGTAAATGTTTACATGCTATCATAATGTGTCCATTTTAAGAATATTATCCTATAAAAAAATTGGTGTTATTTGATAGCATGTCATGTAAGTGCAAATATTCTTCATATTTTCCATTACATAAAGATGAACATGGAATAAAATTACAAGTAAATGATTTTACAAGTAATAGAAAATGGAAAGTATCTTAGGGTTTGGTTTATCAGAGGCTGACCTATCTTAGGGTTACTCTCGCGGCTTTTTGGCATGAAGGTTCCCAGATCATTGCAATCTACTTGACGGGAAGTTAATCCGATCTTTCAACTGGAACGAATCTGGGTGGTGCCTTTCTTGATCCTCATTAGAATTAGTCTCCCTACGAGTCCAGTAATCAATCACCGACAGGATAGCCTCCTGGTGGAGGAACCACACAACATACATTCACATACAACGTGTCTCACCGTTTATGAAAATTATGACATATGCGAAGCACTAATATCACAGATAGATATTTTGCAGTGCAGTAAGTAAAATGAATTCATACACATTCATCATAAATGTAAATGCAACATTCACACACAAGCATACAACAGTTTTGAAAAACTTGTAATAGCGACTTAAGTTAAAGAAGTATGCACACAAGCCAGTCATGTTTGATGATAAAGCGTATACTTTGTGACAATCTTATTCATTTATTAATAAAAAAGTATTAATTTATTAAAGGCTTTTAATTATCTACATAATGTTGTTTTATAATTTGTGATAAATCCATAGTTTTAAGCAATGCTTTCAGAATAATGATGATGATCATTCTAATGAGATCTAAATTCTTAGAAAGCTTAAAACTAAAATAGTTCCCAATCGTTGGATTACTAAATTAGGGATTAGCAAATCCGAATAGATTGGTACATACATTGCTTGATCATTGGATGAGGATGATTGATCTCGTGATCATTTGTGTGGAGACACTAAAGCAAGTATGTAGGTGCTTATTAGAGAATAAGTTCACTGAACATGGCTCGCTAAGGAATACCTAATAGAGTTTTACTTGCTTGTCAGTAGGAATTCATGTAGTGATAGTAGTACAAGTGATCCTCGGACTTGAGATCATCATAGTATCTTATGTATGATGAGTTATACTTTGACTTATTCCTTAAGACCCTTAGGATATATCAAAGGGTATGCTTGGGTATAATAAGTTGTACATGGAGATAATATATGATCAATAAAGAATCTACCACTTTTAGTAAAAAAAGAGAAATGTCCTATGTGATTCGATAAATGACAATCCAGTAGTCCTTGGCCAAGGCAGGATGAAATTAGAAAGGAGTTTCTAATTTACATTATTTGGAGTTGTGCATTTAAGGATCGAAATACATATAATTAAATAAAATAAGACTTGACAGTAATTCAATGTCTTTTATTTAATTGGGACATTGTATGGTGGAAGGATTGAATTGTACGGTAACTATTTACTCAAAGGTTCTTTTATGATTAATGTTGAAATCTATATTATCTGGAAAGTCGTTGATCGCTAGGGAGGCTTATCCCTATTGTAGAATAAATATTATTTATTTAAATAAATTAATAGTTTAATTTATTTATTTAAATAAGATTAAAATTGTTCTAATTGATTTATTCACAACCGGTTTAATATGAAGAACCTAAAGGGTCACACCATAAAAGGAAGAATAATTATTTAAGAAGTTAATGGCATAATCGTAATAATATATTAAGTGTATTTAATTTAATCTATGATTATTGAATAAATTAAATAGCTTAATATTTATTATTTAATATTTTGGAAATATTAAATATATAAATTAATAAGAGGAGTCTTGTTAATATTATTACAATTATTAATATTTTAATTTCTAAAGAGTTGGAAATTAATTTAATATTAGTACTCTCATTTATTCCTAATAAGATTAGGAGGCTAATTAATTAAAGGATTTTAATTAATTAAAATAAAACTCAATTACTTAATTGTTAAGGAGGGTTGTCCACATCTATATATAAGAGGAGTCTTATTATGGGTGAGTGGGTTGTTGACTTTTTCACAACAAACATGATTCCAATTGTTGGAGACTACGTTCTTTTTCTATAGAGATAGAAAACTAGGGTTTAGCCAACCACCCTTCTTCTTGAATATTTCTTCTTCCTTGGTGGATCTCCTCTAGAGGCCAAACACTTGGGTGGCTAACGTTGATCAATGGAAGGAACCAAACTCGGTAGATTCAAGTTGAACGCGAAAAATATTGGAGGTGAACTTGTACATGAGGAAGCTCGAATCTTCAACGATATGATTCTTGTTCTTCATATTTTTCATTTAATTAATAATTGTGCATAAAAGATGATTTGGGTATATGGTTTATAAAATTTTAAAAATTTAATTTTCCACGTTACCGCTTATTTTGTACAATTTGATTGCGTTCATGAATATTACAAACCTAACAGTGGCATCAGAGTCAAACCTTTATGCGAATAATTAATTGTTTTATTTTGATATGTATATTGATATGTGTTTAGAATTATTTAATTGGGCATAATTTGTTGTATAAAAATTATTTTAAAAAACTGGTAATCTCGACCCGATCTCTTTTGATTTTGCTGAGTCTGTGATTTTTTTTTTTGGAACATGCGAGATCCTAATTCACGGAATTGGCTTATATTATATATATATGTATGGTTAATATGATATATATATATATATATAATATTCATAATTATTTTATAATTAAAATAAAAGTTTATTTTAATCTTAAAATTGAATTTCATGCTAACTAATTAGAGTTGGAATTGGATTCCATGATAACTAATTGGAGTTGAAATTGGATTCCATGTTTTCTTAAAATAAATAAGTTTATTTAGATATGAAATAAGATTTCATATTATTCAAAATAAAAGAGTTTATTTATGAATAGGAAAGAGAATCTGTATTTCTTTAAATAAATGAGTTTACTTAGATATGGAATACGATTTCATATTATTCAAAATATAGGAGTTTATTTGTGAATAGGAAAGAGAATCCATGTTTCATTTAATAAAGGAGTTTTTTTTACTTGTAATTAGATTCCATAATTAATTAAAATAAATGAGTTTATTTTGATTAAAGATTTTGATTTAAATAAAATAGTTTATTTTATTCAAAATTGGATAAATTAAAATAAAAGCGAGTTATTTTAATTTAAATTTGGATTAAAATAAAGGAGTTTATTTTAATTCAAAATTAGATTTTATACTAACTAAATTTCCTCATTAAATGATATCAATATATATATATATATATATATATATATATATATATATTGAATGTTTATTATTCATGAGATGAATGTTATTTATTATACACATGTAGATGTGTATGATAATAAATGAGATTGATTATGGACTATTGACCAATGTGATTGAATTTTATTTTGGTTGGATGCATGAATGTAAGGGTTTTATTAAATGGGGTTTGCGTACCTCGTCTTCTCTAATTTGTCCTTAATGTAAATTCTATCTCCCTCCTATGTACTTCCCCTTGACTGCTGATCAAGTTTTCTGTTTATTTTAAATAGTTTTGTAATAGGACTAGTTAAAATTATTTTGAAAAATTAGAGATCAAGGAGCGCGAAGCGCTTGAAGACCCATTTGTAATGGAGCCCGGGTTTAAATGAAATAGTTATATTTAAATATTAATTCTTGCACCCTAGGTTTAACCTTTTGGTTCACTTGGTGGCTCTAGTGAACCAACCTAGAATAAAAGTCCATAATTAATCCGGGTACAATATAGTATTCTATATGTGCATGCTTATACTATATATATTATATATTATGTATACATGCTTCGAATGTTCATTAATATGACGCATATTATATATATATATGCGTGTGTGTGTGTGTGTGTGTGTGTGTGTGTGTGTGCATGCGCGCTAAATAAGATGAGACAAATTAATAACAAACCCCTCAAATATTTTATATTAAGTTGTAACGTTCAAAGATATTTGGAATATCAAACGTCGCCTTCTAGCATGATAGAAAAGATAGAGTATAGAATATTTAATATGAGTTTGTTGTGCACACACAAGGCAAATATTAAAATATTTAAGATGTTATTTTTATTACATATGATGTTTATAAGGAATTGAACACTACTGCTTTGTTGTGCACACACAAGGGCTATAGTTTTCTCTTCACTTGTATGGAAATGCTGGGTCTGACTTAACTTAAATCATTTTAGTTCGGATGTGCACACACTTGACCATTATGATTTAAGAGGAAAAATATAAGGAGTTACATAGTTGATATAATTGACGAGAGTTGTCTACCTATTTATTTAAATATAGTTTATTGTGCACACATAAGGCTATATACATTTGAAATGGGATCCTTATTCTTACTAGAATATCTTTAATTAGATATTGCAGAACTATATATATTGAGGGTAATATAGTTTGAAGAAAATAGTGGAAGATACCAATTTAAAACAAGACCTAATTTATTTTTGTAAATAATAAAAGAATGTATGTTAAAATGTTGCTAATTACAAATTCATTTATAGAATTTTACAATGTCTAAATTACTATCACTGTGAAGCATATTACATGCTATTTAACCGAACCGAATTAAATGGATTGGTTAAGAAATTTGAGAATAGTTCTCATGGCTGAAAAGTTATCTTATGTCCTTAATACGCCTATCCCTACAATGGTTGTAGACAATGCCTTTGAGGATGAGATTGCTACTTTTAGAAAGTGACAAGATGATGCACAGTTGGCTCAATGCATCATTCTCGCATCTATAAGTAACGTGCTTCAGCGTCAGCATGAAAATATGGATGCTCCTACTATATTCCTGCACATCAAGTAGTTGATGGTGAGGACAGTAGGACTGATAGATATCAGATATCTAAGGAGCTCTTTCGATCTAAAATGACCTATGACACTACAGTACAGATAAAAGTCCTTTACATTATCAATTTGATTGATTAATTAGGACAACAGGTTTTGTCATGGATGGAGAGTTGAGCCAAGATTTTATCTTGCACTCACTCCCGGACTCCTTTCACAATTGTTGTGAATTTTTCATATGAACAAGCTAGATATCATCCTAGCTGATTTGCTTAACATGTTGAAAAATGTTGAGAGTCACTTTCCAACGACCATGTCTTACTGGTAGAGGCCAAAGGATCTTCTAAAAAGAAGAACGATTCAAAGAAGGTAAATAGAAAGGCAAAAACAAAGAATAATAAGAACAAAACTGATACATGTAGCAAAGGAGTTTGCTTCCACTGCAATAAGCCTGGACATTGGATAACACACTGTGAGAAGCATCTGGCAGAGCTAACCAGAAGAAGCTTAGTGAAGCTTCGGTTACAAATACAGTTTTGTTCATGAATGAAATAAATTTTTCTTTAAGTCAAGGTTCTACTTAGGTATTGGATACCGGCTTTGCTTATCATAAATATAGATTTATGAAGGGACCAAGCAGAAGTAGAAAGCTAAACAAGGATAAGTAATCATATGGCTGGTAAATAAAGCAAATGTTGCTACATTAGCCATAGAAACTTATAGTTTAGCAATGCCTACAGGTTAATCTATTAATTAAGTTAATAAGTTATTGTATTCCAGTTCTTGTTAGAAACATTATTTCTATTTTGTTGCTGGACAATGAAATCTTTGGTATTATATTTAAGAAAAATTGTTGTTCTATATATAATAATAATGTTTTGTATAGAACTGGAATATTACTTAATGGATTTTACATACTTGACTTACGTGAAAATAATTTTGCAAATTGAACAAACTAGTATAAGAAAAGGAGATGATCATTCAAAGAGTTGAATGTGTGTATTTGCTGAAATACAACTGTGAATTATTTGAAATGTTCAAATAATTTAGAAGTAAAACAAATTGGCAAAGTATTAGGATTCTTTGATCTGATCAAGGAATAAATACTTGTGCAATAAGTTTTTAGATCATCTCAAATGGTTTTCTCACAATGGACGCCTCTTGATACACAATAATTAATTGATGTATCTAAAAGAAAAAATCATACCTTGTTGGACATGGTACGGTCCATAATGATTTTACCGACATTCTAGTATCATTCTAGGGTCATGCTCTAGAAATGGCTGCATATCTACGAAAAGGTAACCTCAAAATCTGATCCCAAGACTCTATAAAAGTTATGGACAGGGAGGATTCCTAATCTTAAGTATGTTAAGATAAGGGGTTGTCCAACTTATATGAAAAGGTTTCAAAGGATAAGCTTGGAATAAGATTTGACAAGTGCAGATTTGTGGGACATCCTAAAGTAAGTTTAAGGTATATGTTCTATAATCCTACTTAGCAAAAGGTGTTTGTTTTGAAGCACACTACCTTCTAAGATAAAGGTGTTTATCATTGAAGGAGCTAGTGGGAGGATAATAGATCTTGAAGAGTTCAAGAATCATAAATCACAATAAGTCAAATAAGAGGAACCTGTAGATAGACCTATTGTACCACAACAGAATCGTAAATCTGGAATAGTACTAAAGATACCTGGGAGGTATGGATTCATCATAAATGATGATGATGAGGTACACATCATAGAAGATGATGATCCAGAGTTGCATACGATGAGGTAAGAGTTCTAGTGTGTACAAAAGGGTCAGTGGGAGCGCCGCGACATTCCTAATATTATATGTTGATATACTATGGATAAGGAATGACATACTAATGCTACAATCAATAAAGATAAAGTTGTCTAAACATTACTCCATGAATGATTTGGGAAGAGTGTTTTAATTGGGGATACAAATCTATATAGATAGATTTAAGAGGATTGTGACACCCCAAGAATAGATATACATCACCCATCTTGAGTCGCCAAATACATTGTACAAAATTCAAATACAACTTAATTATACAACAGTCGTGTAAAATACGACAAAACATAATCTAAGAGTTTCAATAAGAATATTGTCATCTAGACAATATCCACAATCAATGGAGTCCTCATTACATTTATTGTCACACTATTTTATAGAATAGTGAGGACTACTAAAACAACCATCCGGATAGTCCAATCCGCTTCCCAGGCTAAATCCTAGCTATATTCTCATTTCACGAAGAGAATAGTGAAATAAAGGGTGAGCTCAACTAGCCCGATAAATAAATATTATGACTAAGATAATGTAGAATAAATTATCCTTAGCCTTCAACAGTATAACAACTGATAGAATATAATAGACAACAAGTTTTAGATCAACAACTGCAGCAGAATAACCAATCCATTAGAAGAGTCAAGTAGAGCATAAAATCTACTATCTTCTATGATTTAAAAAGTTTTTCATCAACTTTATCAATTGAGACTCGACAATAAATAAAATCGAATCATCCTCGCATCACGGCGAGGATATTCATGTAATCATCAATGGTCATAATTATACCGAATAATCCACGGTCATAATTATACCAACAACTCATCCATCAATGAACTACGAGGCCAATGAGGACTTTCACCACATCATTCGTCACATTATGGTCATGATTATACCGAATAATCCCTGGTCATAATCATACCAAGTCCATCGATGCACGTAAGCTAGAGATGACTTTCATCACAATATAAGCATGAGGATGATGACAATGACATAATAATTCAATAAAACAAGTTCAAGGATAAATTTTAAAGATTTGTAATTTAATTTATCTAGAAATCAATAACGTCCAAATTGTCAACATGATACTGCTTTGTGGAGTAAAATTCAAGAATTCTAAGAAGAATATTTCCATGAAAAGATACTGGATGAAGCGCAAATATCCAGGATATTCTACTAATTTCATGGAGTATAGAAGCCAAAAGTTTAATCAACTAAGTATAATAGAATATATGAAACTGCAAATGGATTTTCGCCTGCCATACGGTAATCCACGTAGACAGATCATTTCCACAATTTAATAAGGAATGAATACGAAGGATCATTCACCACGCATGTAGTAATCCACATAGATAGGTTATTCCAACTGAATAATAAAGAATGGAATAACAAAAGAATTCACCAGGCATGCGATAGACCGCACAGACAGGTTATTCCAACAGAATAATAAAGAATGGAATAACAAAAGAATTCACCAGGCATGCGATACACCACACATACAGGTTATTCCAACAGAATAATAAAGAATGGAATAACAGAAGAATTCACCAGGCATGCGATAGACCGCACAGACAAGTTATTCCAATAGAATAATAAAGAATAGAATAACAGAAGAATTCACCAGCCATGAGATAGACCGCACAGACAGGTTATTCCAACAGAATAATAAAGAATGGTATAACAACCCTTACGAATATTGAAAGAAATAACTCTCTTCATGAATATGAAAGAAATAATACCCCTTACCTTAGAAGAAAACTGGATACTGGAATAGTGAGGTAGCAAACTTCTCTTCTTCTTTCTCTCTATAATTTCTCTCTATAATAATTGCTCTTGTGAGACTTAGTGAATTGGTGAGAAATGAAGGAAGAATGAGCTTCTATTTATAGGAAAATATAGTTTCAATAATTGCACATTTTGGGGCTCAAAATATTACAGTATAATACCTCCCTCTTTTTCTTCATTTTTAATTTAGTCCTGCAAGTATTATCAAACTTGCACCACCTCCCCTAATAGTAAATCATGTGAATTAATAGTTAATTCATGTGACTCAATAGTATAATCATGTGATAAAAACTAATTACAGTATAGTACCTTCAACTATACCTCCATTTTGAATTTAGTCATGCAAGTATTATCAATCTTGACCAACTCCCCTAATAGTAAATCATGTGAATCAATAGTACACACATGTGAACACATAGTTATAAGCATGTGAATTAATAACAATTAATTGCTCATTTATTTGGTTAATTACCCGATTGGTCAATATTATCGAAATAAATGTCAATTTTTACTAACACTAATAATTCCAACACAATGGAACTATCAATTTCATCTTTAATCAACACGAACTTATTCATCATTAATATTATAATTCACAATATTTAACAACCAGGTCGTTCCCAGGAAATAGGGGGCTTTCCGATAAGAATTTCTCCTTATTGGCGCGTAATTAGGTGATCAAACCTCTCCTTGACAGAACTTCTAGACATTGTCAATATTGTAAATAATAATATGAATAACTTTTCCGTCTTAATTATTGATTTAATAATATATATTATGCAGATGATACTGTGACAATATTTGAATCAATAATATAGAGATATGATCAAGACAATTATCTGCAAAGAATAATTGAGTATAAGCGGTGACTTCTCACGTAAGCATCAATAATCAATACTGTGTGCTACTATGCAACCACGCGTATTACTGTACTTATACTACCGAGTAGTTCAACAGTTTTAACGGTAACACTTTCGTCATTATTTTTATAAAAAGATAATTCTGTCGTTTTCTAACTACGATAATACTTCCGTTGTGGGGTCCACCAATGATTGTGCCGTCGTACGAATATTCCCTATTAAAATGAATATTCCCCGACCAATCGAATATTTTATAAAAACTTGCTTACTTTGTAAAATTTAAAAATATTACCCACAACTATAACATTATATCAAATCCACACCATAATATTCAAAAATATATTTCGAGAAAATATATCTTCAAGAGTTTGAATAGTTCTTTCCGACTACCCATCCGTTTGAGGATGATATGCCGAACTAAATCGTAAATCTGTGCCCATAGCTGTTTGCAAACTAACCCAAAATCTTGAAGTGAATCTTGGGTCTCGATCAGAAACTATGGATACTAGTATACCATGCAATATTATAATCTAGTTTATGTACATACTAGCAAGAAGTTCAAGTTTAAAAGTTTCTCGTATCGGTAAGAAATGAGCAGACTTGGTCAATCTATCAACAATGACCCAAATCGTATCTATGCCTTGAGAAACCTTGGGAAGACCCGTAACGAAATCTATGGTAATGTGCTCCCACTTCCATTCTGGAATTTCAAGTGGTTGCAATGGACCTTTTGGCACTTGATGCTCTGCCTTGACTCGTTGACAAGTTAGACACCTTGAGATAAACCCCACTATCTCTCTCTTCATATTGCTCCACCAAAATGTATGTCGAAGATCATGATACATTTTAGTACTCCCAGGATGGATTATAAACGATGTGTTGTGCGCCTCCATCATGATTTTATACTTCAAGTCAGAATCGTTAGGAACACAAAGTTTGGAGTTGACTCAAAGTATTCCTTCTTCATCGATTCTTGCTTCTAGAATTGCACCTTCTTGTACTTTCTTCGTCATACGCATTAGCTCCAGGTCTGTAGCTTGAGCAGCTTTAACTTTATCAATTAAAGTCGGTTCTACTCGTATATTTGCCATCATCACATGGGTCCCTGGAGTCTTTAACTCTATCTCCATCCTTCGTAAGTCATACAAAATGGGTCTTTACGTTGACAATATTGCACTCATACCCGCATATGATCTCCTATTCAATGCGTCAGCTACTACATTTTCTTTTCCAGGATGGTATTGGATTGTATGATTATAATCTTTCAATAGCTAAAGCCATCGTCATTGCCGCATGTTGAGTTCCTTTTGAGTGAAGAAATATTTGAGGCTTTTATGATCCATATAAATCTTCACCTTCTCTCCATACAGGTAATGCCTCCATATCTTAAGCGCAAAAATGACTGCTGCCAACTCTAGATCATGAGTAGGATAATTCCTCTCATATTCTTTGAGTTGTCGTGAGGCATAGGCTATGACTTTCCCATGTTGCATGAGAACACATCCTAACCCCTTGCACGAAGCATCATTTGATATGACAAATCCTCTCGAGCGGATGGTATTGTCGTAACAGTCTTGAAATGAGTCTTCTCTTGAGTTCTTAAAAACTCTTCCCACATTTCCCGCTCCAACTGAACTTTGTATCTTTTTGAGTTAGCTGAGTTAATGGATTAGCGATTCGAGTAAATCCTTCAACGAATCTCCGATAATAACCACCTAAGCCGAGAAAGCTACGTACTTCGGTCACTAACTTTGGTTGCCCCCAGCTTTGAATTGCTTCAATCTTCGCTGGGTCAATAGATATTCCATGATTTGATATCACGTGCCCAAAGAATGCAACTTCCTCAAGCCAGAACTCACATTTCTTCAACTTGGCATAAAGCTTGTTTTCATGAAGCTTTTGAAGTATCAGTCTCAAGTGTTGCTAATGGTCTTCATTGGTTTTGGAGTATATGAGAATGTCATCAATAGAGACGACCACAAAGTGATCCAAATATTCATTGAATACTCGATTCATCATGTCCATGAAGGCAGCAGGAGCATTAGTTAATCCAAAGGACATGACTAGGAATTCATAATGCCCGTACCGAGTTCTGAAAGCAGTCTTTGGAAAGTCATCAGTTTTAATCTTCAACTGATGATATCCGGAACGAAGATCAATCTTTGAAAAGAATTTGGCTCCTTGCAACTGGTCAAACAGGCCATCAATACGAGACAATGGGTACATATTTTTGATGGTGACATGATTCAACTCCCGATAATCAATACAAAGTCGCATACTTCCATCTTTCTTCTTCACGAATAGAACAGGAGCACCCCAAGGAGACGTACTAGGATGAATGAAATCAATGTCTAACAATTCTTGTAGTTGGGTTTTTAACTCCCGAAGTTCAATAGGAGCCATTCGATATGGGGATTTGGCAAAGGGTTTTGTACTGGATTCAAGGTCGATACAAAATTCAATTTCACGCTCTGAGGGTAGGCCAGGAAGTTCTTCAGGGAATACGTCAGAAAATTTATTAACAATAGAAATATCATTCAAATCTGATGTATTTTTATTTAAATCCGTGACATGGGCTAAGAAAGCTTGACATCCATTTTTCAATAAACGAATAGCTTTATGGCCTGATATGACAGTGATTGATTTTAGTGGTTTGGTTTCTTAAATTCGCATAATAGGTTGGTTAGGAATATAAAAGCTAACAACCTTACGAAAATAATCGATTTTAGCATGATGAGTAGTTAACCAATCAATCCCTAAAATCATATCAAATGCAAGTATTTTCAAAGAAATAAGATTGATATGTAACGTGTGGTTACCAATTTGAATCAAACAAGACTTATAAACAATGGATGTAATGAATGTTTCTCCCAACGGAGTTTCAACTGATAAGTTAAAGTTCAATTTCTCCTGAGTTAAATTTAAACGTTGAGCGCAAGTAGGAGACATAAAAGAATGGGTAGAACCGGTATCAAATAAGGTATATATTTCACTAGAGTTTATGATTAGCTTACCCGTGATCACCTCGTTCGGATTCCTTACTTTTTGGGAGGTTACAAAAAATGCTCTACTTTGAACTACTGGTTTTATCTTGTCTAGGACGGCCTTTGATGCCTCCATCCCAGCTGGACTTGACTTTGGTGCACGACAAAATCGGGCTAGGTGACCTTCTCTTCCACGATTGTAACAAGCTTTAGACTGCATCACGCAGTTTGGATTGATATGTCCCTCCCCTCCGCATTTGTAACATACTACCGGCGGTCGTTGTCCTTCCTTAACAACAGGTGCTGGTGCTGACGTCATTCTATCATTGTTAAATCTCATCTTCTTGAAATTTCCACCCTTATTGTCATGGCCATGATTACCACCGAATTGATTACCATTTCTGGCATGTTGATTCCCTGCATGCTTGTTGTCACCACTTCGATGACTGCTACCACTGGTATTATCGACTTGTCAGCTGCTCTCTCTTGGTTGGGTTGACTCATTATCGCGCTCCAATAACTGAGCCCTATTCACAACATCTGAATACAAACACAGTTTGTGAGAAATTAGGTATTGACGTATCTCGGGTTTCAAACCTCTTAGAAACATCTGTGTCATTCTCTCCTCATTATCAAGCAATCAAACCACTAAAGTCAATCACTGTTATATCAAGCCATAAGTAAAGAGTCCCGAGCCTTTATATGGTGACTTCCTTGTGTGGAATGTACCGAAGCCAGACTTTCTGTAGGCGACGCTGTGAATGACGGTGGCAAGTTGATAGGTATCAATGTGACGTACTATCCAAGTCTTGGATGAGGATCGCAGTTTTGAATGATATTTCTATTGTTAATAAATTTCCTGACGTATTCCTGAACACTTCTTAGCTTACCCCTAGAGCATGAAATCAAATTTTGTATTGACCCCAGTACAAAACCCATTTCTAAAATCCTTAAATATTTCTTTAACCAAAACAAACGTATAATGCGCCTAGGACATTGGCTCTAGCTGTTGAAGATTACGACTATACCATTCAATATCATCGTGGAAGAGCGAACGTGGTAGCTGACGCGTTGAGTAGAAGATCGTATGCGTTTACGAGTACGATGTTGTTAACACAAAAACCCATTTTGTATAACTTACAAATGATGAAGATAGAGTTAAAGACTCTAGGGACCCACGTGAAGATAATGAATATACGAGTAGAATCGACTTTAATCGATAAAGTTAAAGCCGTGCATGCTACATACTCAAAGCTGATGAATGTGAAAAAGAAGGTTCATGAGGGCATTATTCTAGAAGCAAGAATCGATGAAGAGAGGAAATCTCAACCCTCGATTTAATTGGCCCATTTGAAATCCTCGATTAAGTAGGAACTGTGACCTATAGACTTGTTTTACCGCCAAGTATGTCGCGTGTTCATAACATTTTTAACATATCGATGTTACGTAAATATGTGGACGACCTGAACCACATTATTGAATTGGAACTAGACGAGATAGAAGAAGATTTAATGTACGAGGAGATACATGTTAAAATCTTGGATAAGAAGGATTCTATTCGACACTCAAAGGTTATACCTCAAGAGTTAGAATCTGAAATGAAGTCAAGGTATACTCACCTCTTCGGCATACCAGGTACGTACGTAAATTTCGAAGGCGAAATTTCATAAGGAGGGGAGATTGTGAGACCCAAAATTTTATGAATAAAGATTTAAATTTCTCGAAATATTTTTTTCAAAATTATGGTGTGGATTTGAGATAATGTTATAGTTGTGGGTAATATTTAGAAATTTTGAAAAGTATGCAAGTTTTTATATAATATTCGATTGGTCGGGGAATATTCTTTTTATCAGAGAATATCCATACGATGGTATAATCATTGGTGGACCCTACCACAATGTATTATTAGCGGATTGAAAAATGACAAAAATATTTTTATGAAAATAATGGCGGAAGTTTTACCGTTAAAAGCTGTTGAACTACTTTAGGTAGTAAAAATACGATGTCTGGCGCTGTAGTTGCATAGTAGCACCGGTATTGATTATTGATGCTTATGTGAGAAGTCACTCGGTTTTGTTCAATTATTGCTACGATAATTCTTTGCATAGTATCTCACGTTATTTGATTCAATTCATCATCAATATTTTATATATTATTAAATCAATAATTGAGACGACGAAGTTATTAATATTATTATTTACAATATTAACGATGTCTAGAAGTTCTATCCAGGAGAGGTTTGGTCACCTAATTGCGCGCCAATAGGGAGAAATCCTTATTAGAAAGCCCCCTCTTTCCTGGAAACGACCTGGTTGTTAAATATTGTGAATTATAATAATGATGATAAATGTTGTTAAAAATATAGAGGGGATCTAGGTAGTCACAGAAGTTTTTATATATATATATAAATTTTGTTTTATTATTTTTATTAATGTAATAAAATAGAAAACTTTTTATATAAAACAGAATACTTTTTATAAAGTTTTGTTTTATTTAATTATAAATAGAATATATTATATTTTGTTATGCATAGTGTTTGCATAGTGCACGTATAGTGTTTGCATAGTAAAATCTTTTTATATAAAATAGAATACTTTTATAAAGTTATTTGTTTTATTAGATTATAAATAAAATATATTATATTCTATTATGCATAGTGTTTGCATAGTACCTACATAGTGTTTGTATAGTAAAATCTTTTAATATAAAACAGAATACTTTTATAAAGTTTTTTCTTTTTATTAGATTTTAAATAAAATATATAAATATATATATATATATATATATATATTTTTATAAACAGAATATATTATATTTTATTGCATAGTATCCTTTTCATTCTCCTATAAATAGGATGCTTAGTTAGAATTGAAAACACACCAAAAATTCAGAGAATTCTTCTTCTATAATCTTGAGCGTACTTCTTTAGAGTTTAAGAAAGCTTTGAGCGCAAAAAATAGTTCAAATTTTCTTCAAATATATTGTAACGCCCCCATATCTATACTCCCACGGTATCTGATATGGTGTTTACAGAAAATCAATATAATGCTTTTAAATCTATACACCCATGGTATCTGATTATAAAATCACATTAAATAGAGGGATTAGCAGATATAATTCTCATAGATCCAAAATTCACAGTATCCCATAACAGTTATCAATTCTTAAGAGAACTTTTACTGTGTTTGGATACCCTCACTTGGATATATGAACTGTATCTGTGACTAGAGTCTATTTATCTGAAATGCAGAGTATCAGCAATAACATGAACAATGCATATTACTAATACCCACCCAGATGTATAGTCTAAGCCAAATTAATTTATACTATCGTATCGATAGTAACTATCTATCCGAAATCCATAGTATCAATAATAACATGAACAATCCATGATATTAATACCCTCACTCAGATAAATAATTCCCAAGGATCTCACCTAGATTTGAAGAAGTCTAATTTTACATCTATGTATGTAAGAAAACACGGTTGCGGAAATAAAGATGTTATATATATATCATAATATTATGATTCTATTACATGATTCTCATAACGAGTTCTTTTTACAAGTTATTCAAACAGACAAGAATATATTCTAATATATGTAGGGACACTTCCCTTTATCTACTCCAGAAGTTCCAGGATTACCATATAAAATTGCAAAGGGAATAATTTGCAAGGGGTGAGCTATGACATGCTCAGCATGTTTTGTATTTATAACAATATAGGATTTGAAGAAATATAACATTTCAAATTTTGACTGATAGTTGTACCATTTCTGGATTTCTAATGTCAACCATTTCTGGAATTTTCTTTATTTCTATCAGTCACACAGACTTAGAAATTTTGTTCAGATATGAGATAGGGGATCAGCCTATTCAACATCTTAGGAGTATGCATATCATCCTATAAGTGCTCAAAATACACTAAATGTTAATATATGAATTGGCTAACTTTTAATCCCTTACGGGATACCCAACTTCAGTATAAGATGTCTTACCAAAATAATTTGGTTTGACTCAACAGTTTATGCTCAATAAACATTATCATATGAATAAACAATTCATTTCTTAGTTATGCTGGAGCTATAGCAATAACTTTACAATAAGAAGGTAATTCAATTGTAGGTGTAGTATATTATATCAACAGGATATCAAGATAAAAATCTTGTTCAATGAATAAAAGGGTTTAAGAAATTTGCTTTATAAGAGATTTAAGGATAGAGAGCTTGCCTGAGCGTAGATCAGTCAAGTTATGATATTCAATCGTTAATAAATACCTACGAAGTTCATATATTTAAATCTAACACGTTAGTATTGATAACGATACTCAATTATAACATTTATATAATATCGGGTTAGATTAATTGGGTTTGGTGTTTAATACCTATGATAAAAGGACTAAAATTTATTTATAAAATTTAATTATCCTTTATAATACTTTTTTTAGAAATTTTAAAGTATTTAAAACATTTATTTTGATTTTAAATCATTTATTTCTATTTATAAATAATTAATATTTACTTAAAATTTTATAAAAACATAGATTATTATTTTTAAATAATTTATATTCATTTATTATAATTTTTATATCATTAATAATATATTTCCATAATTATTTAGTATTTATAAATAATTATTCTAATTTTGTTATTAATAAATTAATTATTAATAATATCATAATAATATAAAATAATTATTGAATTTATGTAAAATATCGAAATTTATTTATAATAATTTAATATAATTTTTAAAATTGTTTTTATATTTATTTATTAATTATTTCTAATTTTTTTTATAACTTATTTTTAGAAAAATAATTTATGTCTGTCGCTAAAGCCCTTCAGTGACAGAAAGTGTCGCTGTAGGTGTTCTTGAGTTTCTTGGCGGCCAGATTTGGTAAATAGTAGGTGACTAGTTTGACAATTAATTATAAGGCTACTGTTAATGAGTTTTGGTTTACTCAAGAGTTGATGTTGTAGTACTCATACAGTAGTATAACATGAAACAAGTTTTAGGCTTTAACCTACATATAACAAGAAGTTATAGATGCTCAAAGTCATTTTCAGAGCTGTTCTTGAGTTTCTAGGTAACCCATAACAGAAGTCATGGTCGGTCAACGATTTTGTGGCTTAAATATCTTTGATTCTGTGTATTTGATGTGTGTAATGTTTGTTGTAACATGTAGTATATATGTCAGGGTACATATATATAACATTAACACGAACAACGCATAAATCTAAGATCTCTATTTATGCTGGTCAAAGTACAGCAAAACGCTATTCTTCGTGTTCTTCAGTTTTTTGGAAAACCTAGAAAACTTGGTCAAGCTCGGTCAATGAATTTTGACCATTAATTTCAGTAAACCTATACCTTGTTTGTTCCATTAAAGTTTATAGATAGGTAGTGCATATAACAGAGTATTGATCTATAACAAAAACTTACAAAAATAACAAACAAAAGACTATTAAGCAGATTGGTCAAAGTAGCCGGTTCAGCTATTCTTGAGCTTTCTAGGTAACCCAAAAAACTGTAATCCGTGAACGGTCAACCCACTTTGACTGCTTATAACTTGAAATCTATGGTTCAAATGAACCTGTTTTCTTTTCCAGATTAAAGACCTACTAACAAGCTACAAATACCAAACAATTAACGAACCAAAACATAAACATATATGAATCTATAGGCTCTGACATTCAACTGTCAGACTTAGTTTTTCTAAATTTCTAGATTTCTTAAAACACTTAATTAAGACATCTAGATGTTATGAAAACGTGTTCTACCAATCTAACATACTTTCTAACATACTAATACATAATTCTATACATCTAAATAACAAATCTAACATAGGATCAAAGAGCTAATTATGAACTAGGGTTTGTACCTTTTCTTGAATAATTTTTGATTCTAGCTTCTGATGTTGTTACTGCTATCACCCAGGCTTGATTTGGTAGGTTTATAAGTATATCTAAGCTTAGGAATTTTGTGAGTTTGCTTAGCCCTAAGGTTCCTATTTATAGAATTCTTTAACTTGGCTTTTTGGTCATTTTTGATCAACTTACCTCTACAAAGATCTGATCTGATAACTATGGTGATGCATGGGAGTTACAAGCATGTCATGTGCTACCTTGGAACTTGCAATGGTGACTCCTAACCTCCTTGTGAGCTAGTTAGGTTTTTTTAGTAACTTAATTAGGCTTTAATCTTCACTAATCTTGATTAGGGTTTTGTTTCTAATGATTATGAATGTTAAGTAATGTTAATTAGTACCTAATTGAAGTTTACTAGCCATGGTTAGGTGTTAAGATAATCTAATTAGGGTTTAATTAGCAAATTAGGGTTAGGGTTAGGGTTTGTTAATCTAGGGTTTTTAACGTTATTTCTCATTAATCCTAATAAGCACGACAAAGCGTTTTGTCAGTGTAAGCACGACAAAGCAACTTGTCAAAATAATTTTACCGAAAACTCCGAATATAAAAAATTTAAGCACGAGGTGTTAAGCACGACGTTTTTTGGACAAATAATTATTTGATCAAATTTATAAAACCAAGTATATATTAACACATAACACATTCAGAACGGAGAAATTTTATTTATATAATGGGATTTTATACATACGAGTCTTATTAGGGTTTTGGGTTTTTACATTCACCCCCACTAATAAGAATTTCGTCCTCAAAATTACAGTATAAGTTAATTAAATAATTGAGGATAATTCTCGCGCATTTTATCTTCAAGCTCCCATGTAGCTTCTTCAACGTTCTGATTCCTCCAAAATACTTTGACCAATGCTATCACTTTATTTCTCAGGACTTGCTCTTTACGGTCAACGGTCTGCACAAGTTCTTCTAAATAAGAAAGATCTTCCTCTATTTGGATTGGATCATATTGTATAACGTGTTTATAATCAGGTTTATATGGTCGTAATACGGACACATAAAACACATTGTTAATATGATTTAACTCAGGAGGTAGTGCTATTTCATAAGCAACTTCACCAACCCTTCTCAAAATTTCAAAAGGTCCAATGAATCTAGGACTTAATTTTCCTTTCTTGCCAAAACGTATCTTGTCTTTCCAAGGAGATACTTTCAAGAATACATGACTTCCTACGTTAAAGTTTCGTTGTTGACGAAGTGGATCGGCATATTTTCTTTGTCGATCTTGAGATGCTTGTAATCGTTGATGAATAATTCTAATAGTTTCAGTTGTTTGTTGAATTATCTCAGGCCCTAACATTTGTCTTTCCCTGACTTCATCCCAACATAAAGGTGTTCTACATTTACACTCATATAAAGCTTAATAGGGTGGCATACCTATGCTAGCATGATAACTATTGTTATAAGCAAATTCAACTAAGGGCAACTGATCTTCCCAACTTCCTTTGAAGTCTTTAATACAAGTTCTCAACATATCTTCTAATGTTTGTATGGTTCTCTCACTCTGTCCATCAGTCTGAGGATGATAAGATGTACTCAATCTTTGTTGTGTTCCTAAGTGTTTCTAAAGGCTTTTCCAAAAATTAGAAGTAAATCTTGGATCTCGATCTGATACTATGGACACAAGTACTCCATGCATAGAGATAATTTCATTGATGTAATGTTTGGTAAGGAGATCTAGGTTATGAGTAATCTTAATAGGTAAAAAGTGAGCTGATTTTGTTAAACGGTCAACTATTACCCAAATGGCATTATGTCTCTTTTGTGTAGCTGGAAGACCAACAATAAAATCCATAGTTATATGTTCGCACTTCCACTCGAGAATTGGTAAGGGTTGAAGTAAACCACTCGGCTTTTGATGTTCAGCCTTAACCCTTTGACACGTGAGACATTTACTTACCCATTCAGCTATTTATCTTTTCATGTTCGACCACCAAAAGGGACGACTTAAATCTTTATACATTTTTGTACTACCAGGATGTATGGCAAATTTAGAATTATGAGCTTCGTTTAAAATTTCTTCTTTTAAAGCTTGGTCTAACGGAACCTAGATTCTATTTTCATATCTTATTATTCCATCCGTATCTATTCTAAATTTATTATACTTATCATGTGTTGAATTAGATTTGAATTTCTGACATTCTTCATCCTTCTCCTGTATCTCTTTAACTTTAGCAAGCAGAGATGAAACTCCTTCTAAAATATACAACTTTTGGGTAGAGGTAGTTGGACATTCCACCTCAATTTCTAAATTTTCAAAGTCTTTTATTAACCTATCATTGTTGGTTAATACATTCAATTTTTCCTGATTCTTTCTACTTAACGCATCAGCTACAACATTGGCTTTACCGGGATGATATAAGATTTCACAGTCATAATCCTTTATCAGTTCTAACCATCGTCTCTGTCTTAAATTTAGTTCCTTTTGTGTAAAAATATATTTTAGACTTTTATGATCTGTATATATCTCGTACTTCTCCCCGAATAAGTAATGTCTCCAAATTTTTAGAGCAAAAACTATCGCGGCTAACCCTAGGTCATGAGAGGATACCTCTTCTCATAAACTTTGAGTTGTCATGATACATAAGCTATCACTTTCCCATGTTGCATCAACACACACCCTAAACCTCTGTGTGATGCGTCGCTATATACTACAAGGCCTCCTGTATCATCT
Organism: Panax ginseng; assembly: GCA_020205605.1. Classification (NCBI taxonomy): domain Eukaryota; kingdom Viridiplantae; phylum Streptophyta; class Magnoliopsida; order Apiales; family Araliaceae; genus Panax; species Panax ginseng. The sequence goes on along the minus strand of CM035132.1, from coordinate 73,513,268 downwards.
GGTAAGGATAACACTGAAGCCATGCTCAGTCGCTTCTTCAACTCGTGGAAGCTTTCCTCACATTTATCTGTCCAGACGTATTTCACCGTCTTTCGAGTTAAATTGGTTAATGGGGTTGCTATTTTTGAAAAATATTTTATAAACCGTCTATAATAAACCGCTAATACGAGAAAACTTCGTACTTCTGTTGGAGTTGTTGGTTGTTCCCAATTCACAACTGTTTTGATCTTAGTTAGATCTACAGATATTCCATTCTTATCAATTATGTGACCTAAAAATTGAACTCTTTTCAACAAGAATTCACACTTGGAAAACTTTGCATAAAGTTGTTCCTTTCGTAATATCTCCCATACGACTCTCAAGTGTTCAGTATGCTCTTCCTGTGTTTTCGAATATACCAGAATATCATCGATAAACACTACAACAAATTTGTCCAAGCATGGTTTAAACACTCGATTCATTAAATCCATAAATGATGCCGATGCATTTTTTAATCCAAAAGACATTATAAGAAACTCATAATGTCCATAGCGTGTCCTAAACGCTATTTTCGGTACATCCTCATTTCTTACCTTTAATTGATGATAACCTGTTCTAAGGTCAATATTTGAAAAATGTTCGGCCCTTTTAATTGGTCAAACAAGTCATCAATCCTTGGTAAAGGATATTTATTTTTAATAGTTAACTTATTTAGCTCCCTATAGTCTATACATAGTCTCATAGTTCCATCCTTCTTCTTTACAAACAGAACTAGTGCTCCCCAGGGTGAAACACTAGGTTGTATGTACTTTTTATCTAAGAGTTCCTGTAATAGTATAAGTAACTCTTTCAGTTCTATAGGTGCCATTTTGTACGGTGCCTTTGAAACTAGTGACGTTCCTAGTGCAAGATCAATGACAAACTAAATTTCCTTATTTGGAGGCAAACCTGGTAAGTCATCCGAAAATACATCAGGAAATTCCTTAACTATAGGTATTTGATCTAGTTTTACTCCTTGTCGAGTATCAACTATATAGGCCAAATATCCTAAACAACCCTGTCTAAGTAATCTTTCTGCCTGAACTATAGTCAAACATCAAGATTGCTTAGGTGAACAACTACCATTGAACACTACCTTTGACTTCGAAGTAGTCAAAAGGTTTATACGTTTTTGATGACAATCAATCATTGCGTTATGATTAACTAACCAATCCATTACTAAAATTACATCAAATTCTCCCAACTGAATTGGTATTAAATCTACCTTAAAATTATGTCCTTTTATTACCACACTACAGTTTCTATATATGGTCTCAACAAGAATTCTTTCATTATTAGCAATTTCCACGCAGAATGGTTTGTATAGATTTTCACAAGGTGTATTCAAGTTTGTAGAGAAATTACTAGACACAAAAGAACATGTAGCACCATAATCGAATAACACATATGCATTTAAAGTGTTGATATGGATGATACCTGTCACCACGTCCTGTAAAGCAACAGCATCCCTCACCAACATATTAAATGTTCTCGCGGTAGGACGACTTTGAACCCCAACTACAGTTACTGTTGATTGATTATTCTCGAGTATTCTAACACCTTTTCCTCCTTGATTCCTAGGTTTGGGATAGTTCCTTGAAAAATGGTCTAAGGAACCACAATTAAAACATTTATTTTTCCTTAGAAGAGGACACTGTGGATAATAATGTCCCGACTGTCCACAATTAAAACATTTGTTATGATGGCATTTTGTTATATGTTTCTTACCGCAATTAGGACAAGGTTTAATATTATTATTACTAAAGTTATTTTTAGTATTTCCTATCTTTTTCCCTGGGTTGTTAGAAAAAGAATTATCCCATTTACGTTTGTTATTAAACCCACCTGAACTGCGTTATGTCCTAATTTTTCCTTTTTCATTCTGACTTCTCTTGTCCTAATGAAATTTAGTAAGACTGTCATTCTAACTTTTGGCTATAGTGGCCTTCTCTAGTATTTTAGAGAAAGTTTTTATTTGAAGTACTGACAATCTACTCCGAATCTGAGGTTTTAAACCCTCCCGAAACCTATGAGTCTTTCTAAGTTCAGTGGTTACTTGATGAGGAGTAAACTCAGACAGATTCATTAAACTTAGGCGATATATCTTTGGGTTATAATAAGATCTCCTTGTTTCAAGTCCAGAAATTTTATTTCCATCCTGTCTTTCAGGGATTGGGAAAAATAGTTTTCAAAGAACAACTCTTTGAATCTATCCCAAGGAACAATTTTAGTTTCTACCCGACCTTTGGTTGATTCCCACCAATAATTAGCCTCACCCTTCAAGAAAAAGGTTGCAAAAGTTATCTTTTGGTTATTATTAACATTGGTTACTAGGAAAAATTTCTCTATCTCAAAAATCCAAATATGTGCATCTACAGGTTCTGATGTACCTTTAAACTAAGGTGGTCCAACTAATTTAAAGTCTTTAAAAGTTATGTTCTGGTTCACAGGTCTATTTACAACTCCTAGCATAAGGTATACTAACTGATGGGTAGAATTATCATCATTCATTTCTCTTTGGTGTCTTCTGGTTGGTGGCATGATTCTATATAGACCAATAAAATTCACATAAGAATTTGAGTAACACAACATATTGTTTATTTCATATGTCATAATAGTATTACACAACAACTTCATAATTAAGCATACTACTTTTTACAAAGTACTGATTACATTACAAACTTTGAATGCTTCTTTATTATACTAATATAAAGCATTTAACCACCCATGCTACTCTCTAGAATTCATTGATATCATCACAGGAATCCTGGATCATGTGACAAACCACAGATCGATCGATGAGATAAGTCATCTTCTTCTCCTCTACCGGATATCGAACTACACGGCGCTGCAAATCATTAAAAGTATCTCAAACACCCAGAGATGTTTTAAGAAGCCTTGACTGAATTTCCTTTCTGCCCCTCTGTACATGGTACAGTGTACTTTTAGTCGTTGACTATGTCCCTCTCATCTTTGTAGCATTCCTCATTCTCTCGACCCTAAACCTCATCTTATTACCCTCATGTTCTGTTGTTTTCAACAGTGATGCCATTGCCTCATCATGCTCATCAATTCTCATTAACTGTAAACCTAACACACTCACAGGACGTAAACAAGGAAGCCTCTCATAGGCCCAAAACTGCCAACACAAAGGCAAACATCTGCTATCAGTCAACACTCTTAACCTATACATGGGAAAAGACAATAGAAACACTCACCAGCAGAAATGGGAGAATCCTAACCACGCCTCGGTCAAGCCCTGCGATCGCATGCGCATTCCCCTGAGGAAGTAGGCAAAGGTGTAGGAACCCCAATCATACTCTCCTATACAGTCCACGTGTCGAGTGGCGCTGATCAAAGCAAAGGACACCGTAGAAGAGTTATCTGCTATGAAGCAACCCCTAATGATCATCAGGAACAATCGCCAGAGAATGCGATCCCTGACTCTGACATCATCGGGTATGGGCTCACTCAACAGCCCGCTCATAGCATCTACACTCAAAGGACCTATATGAACAGTCCTGCCCTTGAGCGCTTTCGCCAGAACTCCCAACAAGGATCTGACGGCAGTAGGGGTAATATCCAACGTGCAAGGCACCGGATCCCCTCCAAACTCCATACCTATGATAAACCACCAATCCATCGGCGTCATCATCACCTCACAGTCCGAAGAATGGGTGGATGATGCACGGTGGAACCACCACTCGAGACAATGCCTCGAAGCTAACCCGAGGGGACAATGACGGGGGTAGAATGGAGAAGAACCTCCCGAATCCCCAGCCATGGACGATCTCTCTATAGTCATCATGATAGGCCTGATACATAGAGTGGATACTAAACCAGTTCCCTCGAGGCTATATGAAGCCAGGAACCTACATCAAATGCAGATCAACATCAGACTCCTTGACTTTTCATCAATAGGAAATAAGGAAGATTAAAGATCTAACTTCATACCTCATTTTAAGGTGCGGTATCTTTGAAGGATGCCTACTCAAGTCACCCGAAGATCCGGGTTCGCCACTTGAATACTGCAATTCCCTCACGGGAACACGTCTGACGAGGGCGGGAACCTCAATCGGTGCATCCTCCTCCTCATCCTTGACATTTGGCACTTCAACCCGAATAGGGGCGTATCACCGCCTCGCCAAACGACGAGGCATCCCTAATGAATCGACGCCGAGGCTCTTCAAAAGCCCTCCTCCATACACGTAGTGGTCCTGCATGGAACTACTCGGCTGATCCGGATCCATGATATCTCGGACAACAAGTCTCCAAATCACCTCGAGAAAGGGTGTGGTAATTTCTTACACAGTCTCTTTTAAAATGCATTCTATGATTACATGAATGCATGCATTGTTTTAACATACATCTACAGTAGAGTTAAAAATGCATGACTACCCAATACCTACATTTTGGGAAAATTTTTCCATAGCCCCCTTTGTAAACGGGACTATCCACATGCACATAGGCATGACTAGGTGGCCATTCAGTGGCACACCTGTATACAGTCATATAAATCCTATATGCATTAATACATTGAAGTAAAAAAATCCATAAGTGTAGTCTAATTACCAGGATTATTTTGCTTGTCTACCTTTACTCATCTGTCCTCAGATAGGATAAGAAATGATAGTAAAAGGGGCTAATTTGACTGTTTCAAAAGTCAAATTTTTTCACATCATTATGTTCAGCATGGTTTAATACTAACATTTACTATGTTGAATATTTTCTATCAAGTCATATCAGCATGTATATTAACTACTATGTGTCTAAATGCATTTAATGCGATAAGTCATTTTCCAACGGACAGAAATTGGAAAAAAATACATGCATGTGTTACCACGACAGTGAAGAACGCTTGTACGGTGGCAGAATATGCAGAAAGTTGCCTGAACTCAGAAGATATGAAGAAGAGCTCTCAGATTTCTTTCGCTGCGCAACTTGAAAATGACTTATGAAAGCAACCAAATTACTTTATACATAGAATGCGGTTGGCGCGAGTTAACTCATGGCTCTGCGGTACACACCGCAAACACTCCTACATGGGTCCTGCACCTTCTGCTCGCTCCAGTTAGAGTTACAAAGGAGGTCTCACAAGCGAAAAAGGCCAAATCAGGAATAAAAATGCTACGCGATTGAGCGAAATAGCCTGAAATTCTGGTTTCTCGCTGGTCAGAGTTAAACTCCCGTCGTCTCAAAGGTATTCGCCTGAATACAGGGTATACTATACCAATGAGCTCAGCTTTCACAAATCATGCTCGGCAATACCCCACAAAGGTCCGATGTCATCATTTGCAAGGTCACAACCCTAAACCTCCTCGGCGGGGGTTACAACGCAAAACCATGATATATTAAACCTCCCCAGTGGGGGTTACAACACAAAACCACGATATATCAAACCTCCCCGATAGGGGTTACAACGCAAAACCATGATATACTAAACCTCCCCGACGGGGGTTACAACACAAAACCACGATATATCAAACCTCCCCGGCAGGGGTTACAACGCCGAAGTTATCAACATCTACGTATCCCTAGTGGGGTCACAACGCACATCCTTCAAAATTCTGCATGTCCCCAACGGGGGTTACAACACAATACAACCATTGACACACACATCAATGAAGGTCAAGCAGCCTTGACGTCATGTTAGCCGATGGCAAGTAAACCCATCGAAGCAACCTTCCCTAGCGGGGGTCACAACGCAATGCTACCATTGACACATACATCAATAAAGGTCAAGCAGCCTTGACAATGCACCCAGCAGGGATTTATCCGGTGATACATACATCAGTGAAGATCAGGTAACCCTGATAACAACAAACTGTTGGCATTAACTCCGACAGAGTGAGGGAATATGTTATACACATCCTCAAACAGACAAAGCTTTATCCCCACAGATCTCTTACACACAAGAGGTATCTCTATGGAATATAAGCCAGTGTCTAGGATTCAAGACTTTGGTGATAGCCCCAACGTCAACATCCTTGGAGACTTGGATCGCATGTCCAAGCCATCACTGATTGTCATCCCAACAGGATTACCTGACAATCATTCATGCATTTGCATCATGTTGCTGCATATAGCATCATGTTTATCTTGCTTGCATTTGAAGTGTCTAGTATCCTTTATCCTATCCATGCCTTGCATTGCATGAATATGATAAAGAGGGGCATCTGTAGACACTCGAAATTTTCTGCGCTCCTATTACTAACATTGCAAGAGGGTAGATTCGTCTCTTGGAGATAACCCTGGAAGACAGCTTACATTCATTCCGGATACTACCAGAAGTTCAGTTCTAACCCAGAACAAAGATAGGGAACATCAGTTCCAACTCGAAACACAAACCAGGAACATCAGTTTAAACCCCAGAACACACACCGGGAATGTCATTTCTAATCTCGGAGATAACCCCGAGATATGCAGATCAAAAGATCAGCAACAACACCGGAGAGGACAATTCTGTCTCGGCAATAACACCGCGACGCTCAGTTCCAGTCCCAGACACAACACTAGGAGTAGCAAACCCATCCTTGGTGATAGCCCCAAGAGATGCCATTGCAGTTCCGGCGATAACCCCAGAAATGCTTGTTTCAAACATATGCAATCAGCTTCAACCCCAGACATCCTGTCAAGGCACACACACCTCAGACCCGGAGTTATCAAACGGGCAGACATGAACACCCACAGATGACAGTGAGACATACAAACAAGTAGCAGTCTAATCTTAGATGTAACCCTGAGCAACGTCTACTTTTCGCTTAAACCGGCGATAACCCTAGTGAGGAGTCACAACGTCATCTTACCATCTCAACAAGATGATATCGTGGCATACCAATAAGTAGTCCAACCTCAGCTGTAACCCTGAGCAACGTCTACTTTCAACTAAAACCGGCGATAACCCCGATGAGGAGTCAAACTTCATCTTGTTCCTTCGACAATGGCACATCATCTTAACACTTCATACATACATATATCCAACAATGTCCCACAAGAATCGAGGATTGACAATCCCGAGTGACTATTACGTGTGACAGTACTTTGGATAGAATTTGAAGCTTGAAGACCATGGGCATAAACCCCTCTTCCTGACTTCGTACAACCTCTAATCCATGTCATTACGTAACTCTCGACACAAGCGGTTCGAAGAAGGTCAGATATACCTCGTTTGGATGCTCGGATTGAAGTTCTGCAAGTTCGATCGGACATTACAGTGCATGAGTGCACGTACTACGAGATAATGGGACCCGCGAGGCTCGGATGCATCACGACCAACCATAGGTACAATCAATGCTCAGGCTGTGAAATGTACTGCAGACCATCCGTCTATATATACAAGCCTTGGGGTCAACCATTTGAGAAGAAGAGGGAGGGAAAAAGTCGAGGAAGCCCTATCCATTTTACTCTGCATACACATCTTTTGAGTGTTTCCTCATTTTTAAACACTAGTTAGCTCATATATAGCTATCTTTTATCCGGCGGGAGCTGAGTGTTTATCCATTTAAAGTCATAGAAGTCTATTTTAACAGCCCACTGTAAGCCTTCTTATATTCTATAAAGCCTTCTTCTCATATTAGCACACACTGTTATACACATTGAGAGTCGTGTTTTGTGCGTTTACCCGGACTTCGATCCGTGGTTTTCATTTCTGTCTATATATATATACTTATATATGTATATATTTTATATATGGACTAACATTATCGAGTTATGCCTCGATTGAGCCTGAACTTGATGCGAGCGTTTAATTTCTTTTATATATATATATATATATATATATATATATATATATATATATATATATTATATATAAAAGCTGTTTATCGACTTTGTCTGATGAGCCTAGTTTTTATATCCTATGCGTTTAATTGCTTATATATATATATATATATATATATATATATATATATATATATATATATATATATCGTTGTGGAACATATCTGATGAGCCTGGATTTACATCTAGTGCGTTTAATCGCTTATATATATATATAATCATTGTCGGGACATATCGATGATGAGCCTGGATTTACATCCAAAGCGTTTAATCGCTTATATATATATATATATATATATATATATATATATATAATTGTTGTCGAGCATATCCGATGAGCCCGGATTCACATCCAATACATTTATTTGCTTATATATATATATATATATATATATATATATATATATATATATATATATATACATTTCTGTCAGTTCGGAGTTCACTTCGTGGCCTTTTACAGCTTTATTTACATTCTTTCCTACACAGAGTTTACTTAAGTGGCAATTGATCGCTTTTACAGCTTTATTTACATTTTGTCCTGCCTGGAGTTTACTTCATGGCGGTTGACCATGTTTATATATATATTTATAGCTTTTATATATATATATATATATATATATATATATATATAACTCGCCATCGCTTTCCATAAAATTGCGATATCATGTGAGCCTAGGAATCATGTGATCACATGTTTAGTTTACAGAATCTAGATTCGGTTCCATGATGGACATTTTTCAAATTATGTGGCGGCTGTACATTATTTTTTTACGAAGGTCTCAATTTCCTTGGATGGCTGTCATACCAATGAGGAGTTTGGCACTGCTATATATTATTTTCTCGAGAATGCTTCGCATCTCAAAAATAAAAGCAAACAAGCTGAACATTTAATAATAAAATGGAAGTATGAAAAGGTCTCAATTCCTATTGAGCACAAGGTTTGGAAAACCTCTTTTACAAAACGTCATTGCTATATCATGGTTAAAACTGAATTTTTCTATAAATTCAAACCCTTTGTATATAGGTGCGAACGAGGCCTCGCACTACTTTCAAATAAATGCACATTGATCCACACACACACAAACACACACATTCATATAACAATTTCTTTGAAGAGTGGCGGTCACCATGGTAACACGGATGTCGGGGGGTGCCTAACACCTTCCCTCCGCATAATCAAGCCCCCGGACCCAAAATGAATCTCGGTTTCACAGACCCGTCTAGCAGTGTCAAATCACTGGGTCAATGTGCAAACCTTTTTTGATTCATACGTTAGTGCAACCAGATTAAATACACCAATCAAGCGACTCTTAAAAAGTCAAATCGTCGACATTATACATGTCGGACCATTTTCACTTGTTTTTTCAAACAAATCTCACATTAACATGAGAACACCAAAGAACAAGTAACGAAAAGGGACACTCAAAAATTCTGACATCGACAGATCCCACTTTTGGTTGGTGTAGAAATTGCTGATTTTGGGTGGGCCCCACTGTGGTGGCTAAAATTGATCAAAAGTGCCATGCAGGAATTTTTTTATAAATTAATACTATTTTATTAATTTAGTCTCCTTTGGCGTTCTAGCATTTTCCTATAAATAGGTGCTTAGATAAGAATTGGAAATCACACCAGAAACATAAGTTTTCTCTCTATATATTATCGAACGTATTTTTGTGAGTATTTAGATACTTTGAGAGTTGCTATTCAGTGCAAGTTTCCTTCGATATTACATCCAATATTCTGGTCAGAAGTACTGTTATTTTGACGTAAGGGATGTTATTTTCTTCGTAAATGATATTATTTCTTTCAATATCATTATGCTGATATATTGACATGAATTTTATTGTAGGATTACTACCTTTTTGTGTTAGAGTTACTATTCACGTATACGACACTATTCACGTATACAACACTATTCACAAATACGGCACTATTCACCAAAAAATGAAATTTTCTCTTCTTTGTCTCAGATGTCTATTATGGTTACTATCTTTGATTGTATCTATGTTTTGATCTTCATTCTTGAATTTACTCCATTATGGTTTATTATGGAGTATTTTTGAACTTGGATTATCTAAAGTACGAATCGCTAATCTTTGTCCTTTTATCTCACTAGATTCGTTCTCTAAAATGTTTTTTATCATCCTCAGTCTTTAATGGTGATACTTGATGAATATCTTTGGCCTGTAGTGCAAAGATGAATAATTACATGATGAATATCTTTGGCCTGTAGTGCAAAGATGAATAGGTGTTGAGATGAACATGACCAACTGGTGATACAAATGAATATCTTTGGCCCGTAATGCAAAGATGAATATTTGATGCAAGATGTATATTGATTGATGTTACAGGGATAAAATATTGATGATGGACTTTTAAATTCATAGATGATAGTAGATTTCATTCTCTACTTAACTCTTCTAATGAATTGTTATTTCCGCTACGAATATTGATCTAAAATTGGTTGTCCATTATATTTTATCTGATTTGTTGAAGGATAATGATAAATTGTTGTTCTTTATCTTAGTCATAATATTATTTATTTGGCTAGTTGAGCTCACCCTTTTTCTTTTTTGTTCCATTTTTTTCTCAGGAGGTGAGAATATAGCAGGATCTATCCGGGGTATGGAGTGATGGTCCTAGACAGTTGTTTTAGAATTCCTCACTATTTTTGTAAAATAGTGTATCAATAATTGTAATGAGGACTTTATCTGAGTGTGGATATTGTCTAGAAGATAATATTTGTATTTAAACTCACAGTTTATGTGTTGTCATATTTTTCACGACAATTGTATTAATAAAGTTTTAGTTGTTTCTGTACCATGTATTTGGCGACTCAAAATGGGTGATGTATACCTATTGTGGGGGCATCACAGTATCAACATCTGATCTTGGAGTTGTAGTGTCTGCAGAACCAAAGAGAAATTTTAGAGTGCAGAACTAAGACATCAACAGAAGTGCTCACAACGCCAAGGAAGAATCGTAGAGTAAACATGATTCTCAACAAATGAGCACTCCCAGAATATCCAAAGGATAAAGCCTCTGGTCTGAGCTACAAAGTTACACTCCACCTAAAGTAAACCAGAGAGCACTCAACGAATGGCATGCAAGCTAACAGAAGATATAAGCACTAACCCAATCAGCATCTAGATTAAGATGTAAAGCCATTCAAGATGAAGTCTTCTACAAGTAGATCAAAAGAAGACTTCAGTAAAAGTGACTGAATAAGGAAAGTCAACAAGTGTATTAGTTGTCAAGTGAATAGAAGACAACGATCTTGGGCTCAACCAAGATCATAGTGTTTGCCAAACAAAGCAGGAACTGATGTAGTCTACACAGAGATACTGGCCAACTTCTGAAGAACAAGGCTAAAGTGATTAAGCATGGGTCAGTCCATTGATGATAAGTGAATGGGAGATCACAAGGAGAAAGCGAGTTGGGCATACCACAAATCTGAGGTGTCCTGCTATTGTTGTTTCTGCTGCAGTTGTCAATCTAAAACTTGTTGTCTATTATATTCTATTAGATTTTTCCCTATTGAAGACCAAGGATAATTTGTTGTATATTATCTTAATCATAATATTCTTTACTGGGCTAGTTGAGCTCACCCTTTTCCTTTTTGTTCTATTTTCTTCTCTCGAAGCGAGAATATAGCGAGAACGATTGGGGTATAGAGTGATGGTCCTAGGCAGTTGTTTTAGCGATCCTCACTATTTTGTAAAATAGTGTATCAATAATTGTAATGAGGACTTTTTCTGAGTGTGGATATTGTCTAGAAGACAATATTTGTATTTAAACTCACAGTTTATGTGTTGTTGTATTTTGCACGATAATTGTATTAATGAAGTTGTAGTTATTTTTGTACCATGTATTTGGAAACTCAGAATGGGTGATGTATACTGACGCCCCCAAAATAGGTATACACCACCCATTCTGAGTCGCCAAATACATGGTACAGAAATAACTACAACTTCATTAATATAATTGTCGAGCAAAATACGACAACACATAAACTGTGAGTTTAAATACAAATATTATCTTCTAGACAATATCCACACTCAGATAAGTCCTTATTACAATTATTGATACACTATTTTATAAAAATAGTGAGGACTACTAAAACAACTGTCTAGGACCATCACTCTATACCTCGACTGGTTCCTGCTATATTCTCATTTCATAAGAAGAAAAATGGAACAAAAAAAGGGTGAGCTCAACTAGTCCAGTAAAGAATATTATGACTAAGATAATGTACAACAAATTATTTTTTGTCCTCAACAGGGAAAAATCTGATAAAATATAATAGACAACAAGTTTTAGATCAACAACTACAGTGGAAACAACAATTCATTAGAAGAATTAAGTAGAGAATGAAATCTACTATCATCTATGAAATTAAAAGTCCATCATTAATATTTTATCTCTGTAACATCAATCAATATACATCTTGAATCAAATATTCATCTTTGCACTACGTGCCAAAGATATTCATTTGTATCACCAGTTGGACATGTTCATCTCAACACGTGTTCATCTTTTGCTACGGCTAAAGATATTCATCAGTAATCACCATCTTTTGCACTACAGGCCAAAGATATTCATCAAGTATCACCATTAAAGACTGAGGATGATGAAAAACATTTTAGACAACGAATCCAGTGAGATAAAAGGACAAAGATTAGGGATTCGTACTTTAGATAATCCAAGTTCAAAAATACTCCATAATAAACCATAATGGAGTAAAATTCAAAAATGAAGATTAAAACATGGATAATATCAAAGATAGTAACCATAATAGACATCTGGGACAAAGAAGAGAAAATTTTATTTTTCGGTGAATAGTGCCATATTTGTGAATAGTGTCGTATACGTAAATAGTGTCGTATACGTGTGATGAGTGAGTTTTATACACATTAATTGAGTGCATTTGAGCTTAATCTTTTGGACTTTTTTTAAGTGTTTGTGTCTATTCATGTATGTTTTACGTTGTTTTGTAGGAATTGGGACAAAAGTTACTTGGATCGACGTTTGGGGTGGCTAGATTCGCGTTTTCGGCTTGTCATTTACACAACAGTCACTTTAGAGCCAATTTGAGTATTTCTTCGGACCTTATTTCGAAATTCTCAAAGAATAAAAGTTGTAGATCTACGTCTCCTCTTTCCGGAATATCTTTAATCATCAAAATCGGAGTTCGGACAAAGACGTTATGGCCATTTTACCAAAGGACATCAGAGCAGAAAATTTCTAGAAAAGTGGCCAGCGCCGGGGCGCCCATTTCATGCCTATTTGCAGCGTTGAGCGCTAGGCCGTGGTTTCGAAGATTCATGCCCAAAGACCGGCACTGGGGAAGGGTTTGGTCAAGCTTGGACGCATTTTAGGGCGAATTTTGACACTTTTCTGACTCCAAATTGGATTGAGTTTGTTCCTAAGCTAAAAATTGGACTTGTAACCTATAAATACATGATATAAGGCATAAAATAAAGGAAGATTACATATATTAGATTAGAGATACACTTCGTTAGATTAAAACATAACCCTAGTTCTTATTAGTTTTGGAGATTGAAGCAACTTGGAGACCATTGAAGAAAAAGAGCAGGAGCTTAAGGAAGATGGAGATTTGCTGGCAACAGATTTATTCTCTTCTCTAATCTTACTTTTATCTTTTAATGTCTATTCAATTGTGGATTTTTTGTTTTAATTCATTAATTATGAACTAACTCTTTAATTAAGATTTCAATTGAACTTTTTATGTCTATAAATTAGTTATTCAATTTATTCCAATTATTTGTGTCAAAGTGAATTGTTTATCTTGTCTTATGCTTATTGATTAATTATTTGATCAGTAATTACCTTGTTACTCTAGAAGGAATTGAAAGAAGAGATCCAGGGTTAGAACTAGGCATGATAATATGTGTCTTGGTTATTTGCATAACGAATAATTAGGTTCGTAAATTGAATGGAAATATTTGTTCACCGCATGTAACACATAAGGAATTGGAATTGAAGGAGTTTAATTCAATTGTTTTGCATAGGAATATAGCAAGATTAATCTGGATTAAATAGAAGTCATTTGATCACTTGGAAAAGGACTTTTGGCATTTGAGAATTCATGTTAACAATTCAATAAGCATAATAATTTAGAGAATTGGATAATTGGTTTATAGTTCATAATTGGGGATATTGGAGTCTTAATCTTTATTTACCTAATTTTATTCGTTAAAATTCTACTTTTATTTATTTAATTTATTTTTAGAATATTCTCTTTTAATTGCTTAAATTAGTTTCCTTATTTTGAAAAATCACATTTATGGTTGTTTAAATAAAATTGATTTGGTTAAGAGTTAGTACTTGGTAATTTTTATTAAATAATTCCTCGTGGGAACGATACTTTTCTTATCACTTTATTACTTGTTGACCGTGTATACTTGCACGTATTCATTGATTGTGAAATCAACCAACAAGTTTTTGGCGACGTTGCCGGGGAATTAGTTTAATAAGTTTGCCAATATTAATTTTTATCAAATTAGTTTTAATTTAAATGTTTTTTTTCTTTAATTCTCTTTCATTTTTTTTTCTTTCTCTCTTTTCAGGTACCATGGATGACTTTGTGTATCAATGGCCATACACGAACATGACTCAACATGGATTGATGGACTTAATACATTTTCTGTAGAGTCAGTACAAATTGAGGCAAATTCGAAGACGTTGGAGGTTATCGCAGCCCAACGAAGTCGAAGGATGGCAAACATAACTCGACCAATGGAAACATGGAGTCCACCATCCACACAACAAGTAGTAATGGTTTGTGAGTTATGTGCTGGGAGTCATGCAATAGATCAATGTGCCATCAATTAGGAATCAAATCAGTTCATAGGGAACTATAATCGATCTACCCAACCGTATCTGAATCAAAATGCATATAATCCAGGTTGGAGAAATCACCCGGGATTTCCATGGAGTAACAATCAAGCTCAAGCACCTAGACAGCAAAACACGGCCGGGTTTCAAAATCAGACTCAACAACAGCCAGAGAGGAAAACAAGTTAGGAAGAAACTTTGGAAAAATTCATTTCAGCTACTGACAAAAGGATCGGTGAACAAGAAAAGTTATTGAATCAAGTAGATATCAATGTGAAAAGCCAAGGTGCGTCGATAAAAAATCTGGAAAATCATTGGGGCAGATAGCACGTGCGTTGAATAACCGTCCACATGGAACACTCCCTAGTGATACAGAGATAAATTCGGGCAGAGATGAGCATTGCAAGGTTGTGACTTTACGTAACGGAAAAGAATTGCAAGAGACTCTCAAGGACACAGAAAAAAGGGACAACGCAACAAAGGAACAACTAACCAATGCCTCGAACATTTATCCTCAATACACTTGACCCTATGACATAGATTCCGAGACTGATGGAGAGCCCGAACAAAATCTACAACTAGATGAGCCACAAGATGTTGAAAGAGAGGAAACAATTGGGAAGCAAGAAAAGGAGATCGACGAAGATTTAACTATAAAATTCAATAAAGATGAACCGATGTCATTAGTATCCCATGTGCCTCCTCCACCAAAGTTCAATAATTCAGACAGTTTTGCAAAACCATGCCCAATTAGCAGTCATGTCGTCGGCAAAGCTCTTTGTGACATAAGAGCTAGTACAGTTGTGGAGTCATGGTGGGATGAAAAAGAGAAGATAGAGGAAGATTCCATTATGTTTATTAAGCTTCAATGCCCTAATCTGATCATCGACATAATGGAGGAAACACCTAGTTTTTGGACGTTTTTAATGGGGAACATATATACAAAGAGCATGCTAGGTGACTTTCATTCAAGGGTCATTACTAATGGGAACCTCCCAAAAGAGACATTGCTTCTGATGGATGGAGGGTTCCTCAATTTTTGTAGGGGAATTGGATAGAGAATTGAAGAAGTCAGGCTGAGACTATAAAACAAGCGCTTATTGGGAGGCACCCCAAGTTTAATTTTTATCTTTAGTTTTTATTAGGTTTTATATTAGTAGTTTTGAATTTTCATTTATTTAGGATTTAATAAAATTGCGTCTATCATGGTTTACAGGTTATTCAAGTCAAATTCAAGTGTGGTGCCCAATTTGTTCCATGTGCTTAGCCTATTCTCCAAACTTAGTGGACAAGGAGGAAGATTGCTATATTTTCAGGGAAGTCCTCTGTTTTACTTTTTTATATTTCAGCCATTGAGGACAATGACTAGTTTAAGTTTGGGGGTACTTTAGTGTCGTATTGCATATAGTTAGTTATCTGAATAGTAGTTCATTTTTTCTATGCGTTAGCATTTTGTTTTTTTTAGGTTGCATATAATACATGGTAGTTATTTGCATATTCATATATGTGTAGCAGTAGTATGTGTTCATGTAGTATAATTGCATTTTTTTTGCATGAATCTATGTGATAGGTTGGTGTGTTCTTAGCTCGGCCTATGATAAGATTGGTTTTGCATGTTAACTTGAACAATGTTGATAATTGATGATGAGTTCTAATCTTTATCATGATGATAATCTGAGCCTGTCTTAAACTTATGTAACCGGTTAGCACTTAAAGTTTAACTGTTTTAATCCACTTGGTTCAAGGGTTTCATAATTTGTTTCTGAGGGAAAATCTTGGTTAAAATTTAAGGAAATTAGTGAATCAAAGCAGAAAGGTTGGAATGAAGTAAAAGCTTGAGTTTGGGGGAATCTATGAGGTATATACATATATATATAATGAAAATGAAAAAAAAGAAGAAAGAAATGATGAAAAGAAAAAAAAATAGAAAATCCAGAAAAAAAAAGAGAATAAACATCGTGGCATGCTTGTCTAGTTTTGTGGCCTTTGCTACTTGAGTAAGTAAGCCTGGGGGATTATCTTTAAACCTAGCGCCCTAAGGTCTTAATGGCTTGGGAGTCGTTGGTCGAAAGCTCGTTAAGGTAGCACTGAAAAGCCTAAGGGAATAAGACATTGCACAGCCATGAGAAAAATAAAAAATTGAATAAAACACGAGAAAGAGCAAAGATGCCCTCGTGATTGAATAAAAGTAGAAATAAATCCTGTATTTACCCTTAGACTTGGTAATTGCTTAGTTTTAACTGGAGTTGTCATGTTCACAAAAGTAATTGAATTGGAACTGAAATTTTCCTTCTAAGAAGTTTGTTATGTGATTATCTTGAACTGTGGTTGGTTAGAATGTTTAACAAGCACACACACACACAACATGGGTGATGACTAGTTTGGATTGACTAATTGGTTAGAGTTATGGATTTTGACTTGATTCAATATATTGTTTGAGTATCAATGGTATCTTTGAGGCCTGTTGCTATATATCATACTGATTTATTACTGGGTTTGTAGGTATATTAGGAAGTAGATCATGCATATGCATTCATGTAGTTGAGTTAGGTTGTTTATTTTTAGTTCTTTTGTATTTTTGCTTGAGGACAAGCAAAGGTTTAAGTTTGGGGGTATTTGATGAGTGAGTTTTATACACATTAATTGAGTGCATTTGAGCTTAATCTTTTGGATATTTTTAAGTGTTTATGTCTATTCATGTATGTTTTACGTTGTTTTGTAGGAAATGGGACAAAAGTTACTTGGATCGACGTTTGGGGTGGCTAGATTCGCGTTTTCGGCTTGCCATTTACACAACAGTCACTTTAGAGCCAATTTGAGTATTTCTCCGGACCTTATTTCAAAACACTCAAAGCATGAAAGTTGTAGATCTATGTCTCCTCTTTCCGTAACATCTTGAATCATTGAAATTGGAGTTCGGACGAATAAGTTATGGCCATTTTACCAAAAGACGTCAGAGCAAAAAAAAATCGGAAAAGTGGCCAGCGCCGGTGCGCCCATTTCATGCCTATTTGCAGCACCATTCCCAGTACCGGGGCACTCGGGAAGAGTTTGGTCAAGCTTGGACGCGTTTTAGGGCGAATTTTGACACTTTTCTGACTCCAAATTGGATTGGGTTTGTTCCTAAGCTAAAAATTGGACTTGTAACCTATAAATACATGATGTAAGGCATAAAATAAAGAGAGATTACATATATTAGATTAGAGATACACTCCGTTAGATTAGAACATAACCCTAGTTCTTATTAGTTTTGGAGATTGAAGCAACTTAGAGATCATTGAAGAAAAAGAGCAGGAGCTTAAGGAAGATGGAGATTTGCTGACAACAAATTTATTCTCTTCTCCAATCTTACTTTTATCTTTTAATGTCTATTCAATTGTGGATTCTTTGTTTTAATTCATTAATTATGAACTAACTCTTTAATTAAGATTCCAATTGAACTTTTTATGTCTATAAATTAGTTATTCAATTTATTCCAATTATTTGTGTCAAAGTGAATTGTTTATCTTGTCTTATGCTTATTGATTAATTATTTGATCAGTAACTACCTTGTTACTCTAGAAGGAATTGAAAGAGAAGATCTAGGGTTAGAACTAGGCATGATAATATGTGTCTTGGTTATTTGCATAACGAATAATTAGGTTCGTAAATTGAATGGAAATATCTGTTCACCGCATTAAACACATAAGGAATTGGAATTGAAGGAGTTTAATTCAATTGTTTTGCATAGGAATATAGCAAGATTAATCTGGATTAAATAGAAGTCATTTGATCACTTGGAAAAGGACTTTTGGCATTTAAGAATTCATGTTAACAATTCAATAAGCATAATAATTGAGATAATTGGATAATTGGTTTATAGTTCATAATTGGGGATATTGGAGTCTTAATCTTTATTTACCTGATTTCATTCATTAAAATTCTACTTTTATTTATTTAATTTATTTTTAGAATATTCTCTTTTAATTGCTTAAATTAGTTTCCTTATTTTGAAAAATCACATTTATGGTTGTTTAAATAAAATTGATTTGGTTAAGAGTTAGTACTTGGTAATTTTTATTAAATAATTTCTCGTGGGAACGATACTTTTTTTATCACGTTATTACTTGTTAACCGTGTATACTTGCACGTATTCATTGATTGTGAAATCAACCAACAACGTGAATAGTAACCCCGACACAAAAAGGTAGAAATTCCACAATAAAATTCATATCAATATATCAGCATAATGATATTGAAAGAAATAATATCATTTGCGAAGAAAATAACATCCCTTACCTCAAAATAACAGTACTTCTGACCGGAATATCGGATGTAATGCTGAAGAAAACTTGCACTGAATAACAACTTTCAAAGTATCTAAATACTCACAAAAATACGCTTGATAATATAGAGAGAGAAAACTTATGTTTCTGGTGTGATTTTCAATTCTAACCTAAGCACCTATTTATAGGAAAATGCTAGAACGCCTAAGGAGACTAAATTAATAAAATATTATTAATTTATACAAAATTTCCCGCATGCCACTTTTGATCAAATTTCATCCACCATAATGGGGCCCACCCAAAATCAGCAATTTCTACACCAACCAAAAGTGGGGTCCACCATGTTTTATTAAAAATATTTATTTTTTGAAACTTCAATAATTCATAATAAATAGCCCTTTTATCAGAAAAATACGAATTTTATGTCCATTCCATAGAAAATCGATTCTCTACAACTTTGTAGCTTTAAGTTTTTCCAAATTCCAAAAAGAAAATGTACGAAATCCACATACGGATGATTTTTAATACTTTAATTCTGACAAAATACTGATAAAATACCTCAGCTTTAATTCCTTCATTTATAACCATATAAAATAAATATTTTCTTATTATATAAATCAATAATTAATTATTCACAAATAATATTACAAAATCACAATTATGACAACTAGGTCGTTCCTAAGAAAGAGGGGGCTTTCCGATAAGGATTTCTCCTTACTGGCGCGTAATTAGGTGACCAAACCCATTTCCTAGACAGAACTTCCTTAGACATTGCCAATAATACTATCTAATAATATTATTCAAATAATATGAATTATTGATCTGGTAATGGAAAATACTGTGCAATGACAATTATTGAAACAACAATAAAATAAAATATCAACGCAGCAATTATTGAATCAATAAAATAAAATATTGAATAGTAATTACTATAACAATTATTGAGTAGTGCCTTCTTATGTAAGAATCAATAATTCAAAAATATTTATGCAATATCGTGTGCTTCTTTCGCGTGCGACCACGCGTATTCATCAGATTTTAACCACCGTGTAATCCAACAATGTTAATTGTAATAATTACGTCGTTATTTATAAAACTCAAACTTGTCATTTTCTTCATTCAATGCTTATTCTATTATGGGGCCCAAAATGAAGCTGCCATCGCATTTAATATTCCCACAAACAAAGAATATTCCACGACCAAACGAATATTCCCAACAACAATGAATATTTTATAACCACTTTTTATTTTACAAAATTTGCATTTCACCCATAACCAAAGCATTATATTAAATTAACACCTTATTATTCAAAATAATAATTAGGGAAAATTCAATTTTATTTATAAAAAGTTGGAGTCTTACACTAATGTTATGCAATTGGACCATGATTGTTGCTGATACTTGTAGTGTTACATCAACACTACAAGATTAAAGTCATAGTTAGCCTGGAAACATCAAGATCTGACAATTATGCTTGGTCAAACATGGCTACTCAATCACTGACATTGAATGTTCTTGGTGCTCAAGAACACCTACGGCTACACATTCTGTCGCTAAAGGCTTTAACGACAAACTTATTAATTTTAATTAATTTAATTTCTGAAAAATCATTTAAAAATAAAAAATAATTTCTTAAAATTACAAAAATAATTTTAAAAATAATTTTAAGTTATAAAAATTAATTTTTAATAATTTGACATATTTTTCATATATATTAGTATTTATTTGAATATTATTAATATGTAATTTATTTAATAAATTAATTAAAAATGATTTAATTATTTTAAAATCATTTTAAATGATAATAAAGTATTTAAAAATATTTGAATTTATAAAACATAACTTTTAATATTTTAAGATAAATTTCATTAATTCTTTAATATTAATGATATTAGATTTATTTAATAATTATATTTAATAAATTAGTTTAAAAATGATTTTAATATTATAAAATCATTTTAAATGAAAATAAAGTGGTTAAAAATATTTCAAGTTATAAAATATAACTTTTAATATTTAAAGATAAATTTCATTAATAATTTAATATTAATGATATTAAATTTATTTAATAATTATATTAAATAAATAGTTTAAAAATAGTTTTATTAATTTAAAAATCATTTAAAAAATATATAAATGAATTAAAAATACTTTAATTTATAATAAATGACTTTTAATATTTTGATAAATAATACATTAATATTTAATACTAATGTTAATTATTTTAAAATGATTTTAAATGTTTTAAAAATCATTTAAGGGTAATAATAATGTTTTAAAAATATTTTGAGTTATTATAAATGTAAGACCCCAACTTATTATAAATAATTTTCTCTATTCATTATCTTGAAATAATAAGGAGTTAATTTGATATAATGCTTTGGTTATGGGTGAAATGTGCAAATTTTGCAAAATAAGCAAGTGGTTATAAAATATTCATTTTGTCGTGGAATATTCTTGATGTCGGTGAATATTTGTTCGACGGCGCAACCATTTGTAGGCCCCATAATGGAAAATGGTTGGATGAAGAAAACGACAAATTTAAGTTTTTATAAATAACGTCGTAATTATTACCGTTAACACTGTTAGGTTACTTGGTGGTTAAAATACTGATGAACACGCGCGTGGTTACACAAGATAGCACGGTATTGCACGATATCTTTGAATTATTGATTCTTACGTAAGAAGGCACTACTCAATAATTATTACGATGAATTATGCTTAATATTTTTTTTATTGATTCAATATTTGCTGCGTTGATATTTTATATTATTGTTGTTTCAATAATTGACACTGCACAGTATTTCCCATTATTAGATCAATATTTCATATTATTTGAATAATATTATTAGATAGCATTATTGATAATGTCTAAGGAAGTTCTGTCTAAGGAGAGGTTTAGTCACCTAATTGCGCGCCAGTAAGGAGAAATCCTTATCGGAAAGCCCCCTCTTTCCCGGGAACGACCTGGTTGTCATAATTGTGATTTTGTAATATTATTTATGAATAAATAATTATTAATTTATAAGATAAGTAAATATTTATTTTATGTGGATGTATAGGGAAATATTTATTTTGTGTGAATATAAATGAAGGAATTTTTGATTGAATTATTTGTTGAAAGTTTGGCAATTATTTTTTTCTGATAAAATATTTATTCAAATATATTATTATAATATTACGATTTTGTTTATAATTTAAATGGTAATATTATTATAATAATATATAATTTTTAGTATGTGGATAAAAGTGGAGTGGAGGTTAGCAATTTGAATTAGAATTCTTTTTGTGTACTTTTCTTTTCAAAGTTGCTGGCTAAAGTTTTGTGCATATTTTCTTCTTCTGTTTGGTGGGTGGTAGACATCCTGCAAAACCATTTCTTGTTTCCAAAATGGTGGGCCTTCAATCAATTGAGAATTGTGAGTTAGGCATTGAAAAAAAAAATTCTCCAACAAAGTGATGGACCCTTAACCAATAAAATGTGAGTTTTCCTTTTCAAAATCTTCCTGCAAAGCTATATTTCAAAGGATGGCCCCCACCCATATGGAAAATGTATGAAGTTAGGTTTTAAATGAAAAGATTAGGAGGAGAAAAATGGGCAAAGTTAGGCATGAGTTGATTTTTCTTCCTCCGAAATGTGCTATAAAAGGAGGGCAAACCTCCATCCTAAATAACACCATTTTCATTATCAGAAATTCTTATTCTATAGTATTGTGAGTATTTCGCTTGAGTATAAGAATACTTTGAGCATAGTTTTTCTGCAAGATTTTTTCAGAATAATATCCGATATTCCAGTCAAATTCAGTTTCTATTAAGGTAAAGGATATTATTTTATTGCAATACTCGTGAGAAATATTATTTTCTTTCATACACCATATTACGTAAGCGATATTATTTCATCTCGTATTCTTAAATTTGAATTTACTATGGTAAGTATTGCTTCTATAATTCCTGAAATGATTAGAAATTTCGCTTCATCTAATATCATTTCATAGGAATATTGGTCTGAACTTTCTATCAAATTTGGAACTTTTCATGACCGAGTATCTTTATTTGCGATTCTTTGTTCACAGTCTTTATTCACAAAAAGAATTTTTTTTTCTTCCAATTTATATGTTGTGACCTTATTCTCGAAATTGAATCCATGTTTTGATCTTCATTCTTGAGTTTTACTCCACTATGGTCTATTATGGAGTGTTTTTGAACATGAATAAACTGAAGTACGAATCCTCAATCTTTGTCCTTTTATCTCACTGGATTTGTTTTTTAAAATATTTTTCATCATCCTCAGTCCTTAATGGTAATACTTGATGAATAACTTAGGCCTGTAGTGCAAAGATGAATGATTACCTGATGAATATCTTTGGCCCGTAGTGCAAAGATGAACAGGTGTTGAGATGAACATGACCAACTGGTGATACAAATGAATATCTTTGGCTCGTAGTGCAAAGATGAATATTTGATGCAAGATGTATATTGATTGATGTTACAGGGATAAAATATCGATGATGGACTTTTAAATTCATAGATGATAGTAGATTTCATTCTCTACTAAACTCTTCTAAGGAATTGTTATTTCCGCTATGAATATTGATCTAAAACTTGTTGTCCATAATATTTTATCTGATTTGTTGAAGGCTAACGATAATTTGTTGTTCATTATCTTAGTCATAATATTCTTTACTGGACTAATTGAGCTCACCCTTTTCCTTTTTGTTCCATTTTTCTTCTCAGGAAGGGAGAATATAGCGGGGAGTAGTCGGGGTGTGGAGTGATGTTCCATGTCAGTTGTTATAGTAGTCCTCACTATTTATAAAATAGTGTATCAATAATTGTAATGAGGACTTATTTGAGTGTGGATATTGTCTAGAGGACAATATTTGTATTTAAACTCACAGTATTTGTGTTGTCGTATTTTGCACGACAATTGTTATAATGATGTTGTAGTTGTTTCTGTACCATGTATTTGGCGACTCAGAATGGGTGATGTATACCTATTTTGGGGGCGTCACAGTTGGTATTAGAGCTTAAGGATATGGTCTCTGGCGGAGATCGGGAAATAGAACTAAGAGGGGAGAGACGAGTAAATCCTTCGCTAGTGTGTCCTACCTAAGCTTATTTGTTGGTCGATCATAATATATGGATATTATGTGATATGTTAATTTATTTAATTAACCCTTGTTTTATGGCAGTTTTTAAGAATGGCAGCTGAGAACGTTAATAATGGAGTGTATGAGACCATGGAACAACCTTCAATCACCAACCAGGAGAACGTACAACAGGAAGGTGCATGACTCTTGATGCAGGAAAGTACCTCTCCAAGAATAGTCTTTGTGTATCAGTCCATGATCGTATTGATCCTGAAGGTAGATAGTATAACCAGTCTTTAGACAAATCTGCTAATGAGAATAGAAAAAGTCTAAGCTTGATCTGCTCCTCTGCCATTCCTTGTGAGTTCATCATGGAACACACCACATGGAACTCCTTTAGATGCTTATATGGGTTTTCACCTGTAAGACCACGAAAAGTAGGCAACAGATGAATTATTCCTAAGTTAAGTTCAAAAGAAACATCTAAAGTAGGATATTCAATACACAATGATGATTAATCAAGATCGAGAGTAGCTAGTTCTTTTAAAGTCCTATTATTGTTTGGCACCGCCATCTTTTCCTCCTCAAGTGATGGAACAAGAGCTTCTTCTGTATCTGCAATTTTCTTTATCTCTTGATCAAAATTTAGGTCAATAAAGTGATAGGATTGAGTAATAAAAAAAAAGAAAAAGAAAATAAGAAAAACGAAAAACAAAGAATAAATAAAAACAAATAACACTCCCCGGTAATGGCGCCAAAATTTGTCGTTTACACTCCTAATTTAACCTCACTTTTACTTTAAAAATTTAAACAATTAGCACAGTAGTAAACAAGGATCAATCCCATAGAGAGTGATTTGTTTTATATTTATTCTATTATTTTGATAGAAAATAAAGAGGGGGGTTTTTGAAAATTATTTTTAAACTAAGAGAACAAGAATTAATGATGAAGTTAATCAAATATGTAAAAACTTCAGTTCTGCAGTTCAGTTTCACCAAGTACAACAATCAATTAATCAAGTTATTATTATTTTCCCTTTAATGAAACTATTAACCCTAGATAACAATAAGCTCTGTTATCCGAAATTCTCCGTAGATAATCACAGTATGAAACAAGCTTTCCACCAGATTCTAACTAGCATACAACTAAGAATAACCTCCCTAGATTTAATATGATAGAAGCATTAAGAAATAGAGAATTAGGCTAATCCAAGCAACAAACACATAAGCTCGATTTGTTTAACTTATTTTCTGATAATCTTAGCAATACACAAAAGCTTGTCCACAATTAGTATTACCAAGTTGCTACTTTATGATGAAGACAAATATCAATTACACGTAATACCAATCTTAATCAAGCATATGATCATGATCGAACTAATTCAATTGGCCATATTAAATTAATTAGATCAATTAGCATGCAATCAATGAAAACAGATTATCAGAAGAAATTTCACACAAGAAGGAATAAATAATAATACTCAATTAATCTATTTCTTATAACAAGGTTCTACCTCCCTTTAGAACTGAATAAAAAGAACTAGTCTGACATGCTCTTGAGTCTGCACTCCAATAGATGATAGTTGATAATTAAATAAATAAAACTCTGACTATCATCCTCTATTTATAGTGCTAGACAAAGTCCTAAATCCTATGGGAATTAGAAATTCAAATCCTAAAAAGGATTACAAATCATAACTAGTTTCCATAAAGAAATAGAATCCAATTTGGAAATAAATCTCAGTCCAAAGATATCCTAAATCTAATAGAAATATCAATCCAATTCCATGTAGAAAGCTGCCAAAATCTGCATTTAGAAAATTTCCAAAAATTTAAGATTTCCAAGATTTCCCGCACAAATTCGCCCCCATTTCCTGTCGTGACATCCTTTGGTAAAATTACCATAACTTTTGATCTGAAAGGCGTTACGAGGCATGCTACCTATCAAATCGAAGCTCTCGACGACATCCACAACTTTCATTCTTTGAGAATTAATAGATTCTGGTTGCATCAAGGACGAAATCGGGCTCCAAGTGACTGAATGTAAATTGCAACTTCCAAACTTTGAGATTCAACTTTTGTCTAGTAAAAAAGATCATAACTTTTTCATATGAACTCCGATTGGGATGATTCAAGATGTTCCAAAAAGCTAAAGAAGATCTCTACAACTCCACATGGTTCTGTAATAAGCACAAGAAAGTTAAATAGTTCTAAGTCATGAAATTAGTGCACATAGATAACTCCATAAATAACTTAGCCAAATAAACATGCTTCTCATATTCAAGTACTCATGTATCACAAATTCTATTCAAATCAGTTACTATGGATCATGGCTTAGTTGTCATCATTCATTAACAAATTAAGCATCAAATAGATTCTAAATTTTATCATCAATTCTCATTTTTTGACTTTAACCTTCGACCATGCATCCATCTTAACATTTAAAACCCTGCGATCTTCCTTTTTTCCTCATTTCAGCTCCAATTCTTCTTGAAATTATTAAACACTTTAATAAGCTCTTATACACATGAAATATGCAATAAAACTAAATATAAAGAAATCAAAATAAATGAATAATATGCACTCATCAAAAACATAACTAGCAGGTTCAAATTCTCGATTCTATCGGTGTTGATCAACATATTTCTTATGTCTGTCTTGAGCAGCTATCAATCTTTTCCTGATCACCTTGACAATCTCAGTGGTCTATTACACCAATTTTGGTCCTAGTAGTTGACGTTCACCAACTTCATCCCAACATAATGGAGTTCTGCACTTTCTATCGTACAACGCTTCGTAAGGCGCCATGCCAATACTTGTGTGATAACTGTTATTGTAAAAGAATTCCACCAGCGATAGATGATCATCCAAATTTCTTTTGAAGTCCATTATACAAGCTCTTAACATATCCTCCAATGTTTGTATTATCATTTCGCTCTGGCCATCTGTTTCAGGATGGTATGTCGTACTCATTCTTAATTGTGTTCCCATGCATTCCTGTATTCGCTTCCAGAAGTTTGATGTGAAACATGGATCTCGATCTAAGACTATATACATTGGAACACTGTATGTTGAAATAATTTCCTTCACATATAATTTTGCCAACTGATCCAAGTTAAACCTGTTCTTAGTCGGTAAGAAATGTCCTGACTTCGTCAGGCAGTCTACAATAACCCAAACTACGTCGAAACATTTCTGAGCCGTTGGAAGCCCTACCACAAAATCCATCATGATATGTTCCGACTTCCATTCTGGTATGTCTAACGGTTGTAATAACCCACTTGGCCTTTGATGTTCTACTTTAACTTTTTGACATGTCAAACACTTGGCCACACAATCGGCAACTTCTCTCTTCATATTCGGCCACCAGAAATGTTGTCGGAGATACTGGTACATCTTTGTACTCCCTGGGTGAATCGAATACCGTGAATTATGAGCCTTCCTCAAAATTTCCTCCTTTACGTCTAATACTTACGAAACCCAAATTCTTTTCTCGAATCTCAATATACATTCGTTGTCGATTTTGAATTTCCCTTCCTCTCTTTAGATATTCTTTTCCTAATTTTCTCACATTCCTCATCTTTGAGTAGTGCTTCCTTAACCTTATCCACCAAAGTTGGACCAGTTTCTATTTGAAACAGTTTTTTTGTTCTACTCCTTAGGATATTTAACCTCCGGTTCGGTTTAGCCATTCTTTGAAATTATATCCTTCCGGCGGTTAATGAAATGCTTTCTCTCTCTACCTTTCTGCTTAAAAGCGTCAAGCAATAACATTTTATTTACTCGAATGGTATAAAATCTTGCAGTCATAATCCTTTATTAACTCCAACCATCTCCTCTGACCCATGTTCAAAATCCTTCTCTGTGAAAATATATTTCATACTCTTATGATCGGTATATATTTCACATTTCTCCCCATAGAGATAATACCTCCATATCTTTAAATTAAAACCACGACAGCCAGTTCCAAATCATGGGTAGGATACCCCTTCTCATAATTTTTCAGTTGGCGTGATGCATACGCAATGACCTTGTCGTTTTGCATAAGCACACAACCCATTCCCTTATGAGATGTATCATTATACACTACAAAATTTCATGTGCTATCCGGGAGAGACAACACAGGTGTCGTACTTAACCTTCTCTTCAATTCTCAGAAACTTTCCTCACACTTTTCCGTCCAAACAACCTTCACCGATTTCCTACTCAAATTCGTCTGTGAAGTCGCAATTTTGGAAAAATCTTGAACAAATCTTCTATAATAACCTGCCAGTCCTAGAAAACTACATACTTCCGATGGTGTCTTTGGCTGATCCCAGTTCATCACAGCTTCAACTTTCGATGGACCTACCGAAATCCCATCCTTGTCAATCACATGCCCAAGAAATTGCACCCGCCCTATCCAAAATTCACATTTCTAAAACTTGACGTACAACTTCTTTCTTATTAACGCCTCTAATGTCACCTTCAAATGTTCCACATGCTCTTCCTTGGTCTTACTGTGACGCCCCCAAAATAGGTATACATCACCCATCTTGGGTCGCCAAATACATGGTACAGAATACAATTACAACTTAATTATACAACTGTCGTGTAAAATACAACAAAACATAGATGATAGTTTTAACACGGATATTGTCTTCTAGACAATATCCAAACTCAAATTCAATCCTCATTATAATTATTATCACACTATTTCAAAGAATAGTGAAGACTACTAAAACAACCATCTGGACTGTCAATCCATTCCCCGACTAGTCCCAGCTATATTCTCATTTCCTGAAGAGAATAGTGAAAGAAAAGGGTGAGCTCAACTAGCCCAGTAAGAAATATTATGACTAAGATAGTGCAGAATAAATTATCATTAGCCTTCAATAGTATAACAACTGATAGAATATAATAGATAACACGTTTTAGATCAACAACTGCAGCAGAATAAGAAATCCATTAGAAGAGTCAAGTAGAGCATGATATCTACTATCTTCTATGATTTAAAAGTTTACCATCAATTTTATCGCTGAGACTCAGCTTAATAAATAATCCACATCACTGAATTATCCATGCACTACGAGCCAAGGATATTCATTAGTATCACGACCACGAATTATCAATGCACTACGGGCCAAATATATTCGTGTTTTCATCAATGGTCATGATCATGCCAAACAATAATTCATCTTTGCACCCTTGGCTGAAGAGAACGCATGGTTATGATCATACTAAAATCAATCCATCAATGCAGTACAGGCCAATGAGGACTTTTACCACATCATTTGTAACATTACAGGTCATGATTATCCCGAATAATCCCTGGTCATAATCATACCAATCAACAGTCCATCTATGCACTACAGCCAAACATGACTTTCAACACAATATAAGCATGAGGATGATGACAGTAATATACGAATTTAATTAAATGAAAGCAATGGATAAATTTTTAAAGATTTATAATTTAATTTAACCAAAATTTAATAATGCCCAAATTGTAAACATGATACTGCTTTGTGGAGTAAAATTCAAGAATAATATTGTATCAAAAATGATTTGGACATCGAGGAAATCAATTTTGGTCATGAATAGTACCCTGGGTGAATAGTACCCAAGTGAATAGTACTTTGTGAATAGTACTCATGAATAGTACTTTGTGAATAGTACTCGGGAATAGTACTTTATGAATAGTACCCCATGAATAGTACCTTGCGAATAGTATCGTACTTATGAATAGTACCATATTTATGAATGGTGCCCATGAATAGTACTCTGTAAATAGTACCGTACATATGAATAGTGCCGTATAAATGAATAGTACCCACGAATAGTACTCCAGCATGAAAGGCTTAAAATTTAACAAGAATGTTCAGAAAAATATCCTTGTGAAACGATACTAGATGAAGTGCAAATTTCAAGGATATTCTACTAATTTCACGGAGTATAGAAGCTATACTTAAACAAAATGAGTCTAGAAGTAGAAATACGAAATGGAATAATATTACGTACATACTATAGAGTATGGAAAAAAATATTATTTCATACGAGTATTGAACAAAAATAATATCCCTTATGAATATTGAACGAAGATAATATTTCTTACGAATACGAAAAATAATTTCGTAAGCGAATATGAAATAAATAATACCTCTTACCTTAGTAGAAGACTGGATACTGCAATAGTGAATTAGCAGAATACTCTTCTTCTTTCTCTCTATAGCTTCTCTCACTATAATTGCTATTGTTAGTCTTAGTGAATTGGTGAGAATGAAAGAAGAATGAACTTCTATTTATAGCAAAACATAGTTTCCATAATTTCACGATTAGGGGCTCAAATTATTACAGTATAGTACCTTCATCTTTTCCTCCATTTTTCATTTAGTCCTACAAGTATTATCAAACTTGCACCACCTCCCCTAATAGTACATGCATTTGAATCAATAGTTTCATTCATGTGAATAAATAGTTATATGCATGTGAACTAATAGCAATTAATTTCTCATTTATCCGAATAATTACCCGATTGGTCAATATAACCTCCAGAAATCAATTATTATCGAAATAAATGTCGATTCCACTAACACTAATAATCCCAACACAATGGAAATATCAATTTCATCTTTAATCAACACGAACGTATTCATCATTAATATTATAACTCACAATATTTAACAACTAGATCATTCCCAGGAAAGAGGAGACTTTTCGTTAAAAATTTCTTCCTATTGGCACCCAATTAGGTGACCAAACCCCTTTCCTTGACAGAATTTTCTAGACATCGTTAATATTGCAAATAGTAATATGAATAACTTTGTCGTCTCAATTATTGATTTAAAAATATACAATATTATGCAGATGATATTGTGACAATAATTGAATCAATAATATGATAGATATTATGCAACAATTATTGTAGCAATAATTGAGTATAACTGAGTGACTTCTCACGTAAGCATCAATAATCAATACCGTGTGCTACTATGCAACCACACATATTACTGTACTTTTACCACCGGGTATTTAAATAGTTTATCGGTAAAACTTTCACCGTTATTTTTATAAAAAGATATTTCTGTTATTTTCTCATTTCGACAGTAATTCCGTTGTGGGGTTCACTAATAATTGTGCCATCGTACGAATATTCCTTGATAAAACGAATATTCCCCAACCAATCGAATATTTTATGACAACTTGCTTACTTTGCAAAATTTATAAATACTACCCACAACTATAACATTATATCAAATCCAGACCTTAATAGTCAAAAAATATATTTTGAGAAAATTAATCTTTATTCATAAAATTTGGGGTCTTACAACCTCCCCTTCTTATGAAATTTTATCCTTGAAATTGGCATACGTACCTGGTATGTCGAAAAGGTGAGGATACCTTATTTAAATTCTAACTCTTGAGTACCTTTTAGCGTAGAATATATTCCTTTTTATCCAACATTTTAACAGGTATCTCCTCATACGTTAAATCTTCTGCTATCTTATCTAGTTCTAATTAAATAATGTGGATCGAGTCTTTCACATATTTACGTAACATCGATATGTGAAAAAGATTCTGAACACGCGACATACTTAGCGGTAAGGCGAGTCTATAGGCCAGAGTTCCTACTTAATTGAGAATTTCAAATGGACCAATAAAATTGAGGGTTGAGATTTCCTCTCTTCGTCAATTCTTGCTTCTAGAATAACGCCTTCTTGCACCTTCTTCTTCACATTCATTAGCTCTGAGTCTGTAGCTTGAGCAGTTTTAACTTTATCGATTAAAGTCGATTCTACTCGTATATTTGTTATCTTCACGTAGGTTCTTGGAGTCTTTAAATCTATTTCCATCCTTTGTAAATTATACAAAATGGGTCTTTGTGTTAACGATGTCGCACTCGTAACCGCATATGATCTTCTACTCAACGCGTCAGCTACCACGTTCGCTTTTTTAGGATGGTATTGAAAGGTATGATCGAAATCTTTCAACAGCTCGAGCCAACGTGTTTGGCGCATGTTACATTCGTCTGAGTGAAGAAATATTTGAGGGTTTTAGAAATGGGTTTTGTACCGAGGTTAATACAAAATTCAATTTCACGCTCTAGGGGTAGGCCAAGAAGTCTTTAGGAATACGTCAGGAAATTATTAACGATAGAAATATCATTCAAAACTGTGACTCTCATCCAAGACTTGGATATCACGTCACATTGATACCTATCAACTTGCCACCGTTGTTCACGGCGTCCCCTACAGAAAGTCTGGCTTCGGTGCATTCCAAGACTTGGAAGTCACTAGCGAAAGGCTCGGGGCTCTTTACTTATGGCTTAATATGACAGTGATTAACTTTAGTGGTTTGGTTACTTTAATTCGCATAACAGGTTGGTTAGGAAGGCTAACAACCTTACGAAAATAATCAAATTTAGCATGATGAGTAGTTAACCAGTCAATTCTTAAAATCATATCAAAGGCAAGTATTTTCAAAGAGATAAGATCGATAGATAACGTGAGGGTACCGATTTGAATCAAACAAGATTTATAAACAGTGGATGTAACGAAGGTTTCTCCCAACATAGTTTCAACAGATAAGTCAAAGTCTAATTTTTTTAGGAGTCAAGTTCAAACGTTGGGTGAAAGTAGGAGAAATAAAATAGTGCGTAGAACCGGTATCGAATAAGGTATAGACTTCACAAGATTTTATAATTAACTTACTTGTGATAACTTTGTTTAGGTTCCTCAACAAACGCTCTCACTTAAACTACCTGCTTTAACCTGTTTGGGACATCCTTTGGCGTCACCATCCCAGCTGGACTTGACTTCACTACACGATAAAATTGAGCTAGGTGACCTTCTCTTCCGTAATTGAAATAGGCTTTGGGTTGCTGTGTACAGTTTGGATGGATGTGTCCCTCCTGTCCGCATTTAAAACATACGACCGGTAGTCGTTCTCCTTCCTTTGAAATGGGTGCTAGTGCTACTGTCGATGTCTTTCCATCATTGTTGAATCTTCTCTTCTTAAAGTTGTTCTCACTTAGATCACCTTTCCTATTATCTTAGCCATGATTACCACTGAAGTGGTTACCATTTCTTGCCTGATAATTTCCTCCACGATGGTTTTCGTTGTTCCGATGTTTGTTGCCACCGGTATGATTATTATCGTGTTGTTGGTCATTGCCTTTTGGTTGAGCTGACTCATAATCGCGTTCTAATAACTGAGCCCTATTCACAACATCTGAATATAAACAAAGTTTGTGAGAAATGAGGTATTGACGCATTTTGGGCTTCAAACCTCTTAGAAACATTCGTGTCATTCGCTCCTCATTATCAACCAAATGGGATGCAAACCGGGATAACTCCACAAACTTTTTCTCGTATTGCGATACGGTCATATTTTTTTGTTCTAGCTTGATGAATTCTACCTCCTTCATGTGACTAATACTTTCATGAAATTACTTGTCATTGAACAATTCTTGGAACTTCTCCCAAGTCATTTTTAGTGCGGCAGGTTAAGTACGCTTTACAGATTCCCACCAATGATCTGCCTCTTCACGCAACATAAAGGTGGCGAAGGGAACCTTTTTCTCCTCTGAACATTCCAAGACATCAAATAACTTGGTGATCTGCTTTAGCCACATCTCTACCTTAAGTGGTTCTGGCTTTCCCAAAAGTTCCGGCGGTCCCAGCTCCTTGAACTTCTTAGCGATGACCAACCGTGAGTTGCCAATGTTTACACCTGCATTTTGAACAAGATTCTCTCTCATTTGGTTTTGCATAAATTCTATAAAGTTCCTAAACATACCATTATTCGTCATTTGGTTGGTGTTGTTGTCTACACGAGGATTATTTCCTTCCTGATGCATATTATCCTGGTTATTGATCGTCGGTGACTCAACGGTCTCATGTGCTTCATTGCTTATCTCAATATTTTCAGATACCATTCTCAAACACTGTCACAAAATAAGGGTTAATTGACATACCACATATTATCCCTATAATCTGACCGACCAATTAAATAACAAATAACTTAGGTAGGTCATACTAGCGAAGGATTAACCCGTCTCTCCCCTCCTAGTTCTAGTCTTACATCTCAGCCAGGGATCATATCCATAAGTTTTGATACCAACTGTGACGCCCCCAAAATAGTTATACATCACCCATCTTGGGTTGCCAAATACATGGTACAGAATACAACTACAACTTAATTATACAACTGTCGTGTAAAATTCGACAAAACATATATTAGAGTTTTAACACGAATATTGTCTTCTAGACAATATCCAAACTCAAATTCAATCCTCATTACAATTATTATCACACTATTTCACAGAATAGTGAGGACTACTAAAACAACCATCTGGACCGTCAATCCATTCCTCGACTAGTCCCAGCTATATTCTCATTTCCTGAAGAGAATAGTGAAAGAAAAGGGTGAGCTCAACTAGCCCAATAAGAAATATTATGACTAAGATAATGCAGAATAAATTATCCTTAGCCTTCAATAGTATAACAACTGATAGAATACAAAAGACAACAAGTTTTAGATCAACAACTGGAGCGGGATAAGCAATCCATTAGAAGAGTCAAGTAGAGCATGATATCTACTATCTTCTATGATTTAAAAGTTTACCATCAATTTTATCATTTGACTCAAACTCGAACAATAAAAAATTCACATCACTGAATTACCCATGCACTACGGGCCAAGGATATTCATTAGTATCACGACCACGAATTATCAATGCACTACGGGGCAAGGATATTCGTGTTTTCACCAATGGTCATGATCATGCCAAACAATAATTCATCTTTGCACCCTTGGCCAAAGAGAACGCATGGTTATGATCATACCAACATCAATCCATCAATGCAGTACAGGCCAATAAGGACTTTTACCACATCATTTGTAACATTACGGGTCATGATTATTCCGAATAATCTCTGTCATAATCATACCAATCAACAGTCCATCTTTGCACTATGGCCAAAGATGACTTTCATCACAATATAAGCATGAGGATGATGACAATGATATAAGAATTCAATTAAATGAAAGCAAAGGATAAATTTTTAAAGGTTTATAATTTAATTTATCCATAATTCAATAATGTCCAAATTGTCAACATTATACTGCTTTGTGGAGTAAAATTCAAGAATAATATTGTATCAAAAATAATTTGGATAAAAAAGAAATCAACTTTTGTCATGAATAGTACCCCGGGTGAATAATACCCGAGTGAATAGTATCCTGTTAATAGTACTTCGTGAATAGTACCCATAAATAGTACTTTTTAAATAGTACCCAGGAATAGTACTTTGTGAATAGTACCCCATTAATAGTACTTTGTGAATAGTACCGTACTTATGAATAGTACTGTATTTATAATGGTGCCCATGAATAGTACTATATGAATAGTACCGTATATATGAATAGTGCCGTATAAATGAATAGTACCCATGAATAGTACTCCGGCATGAATGGCATAAAATTTAACAAGAATGTTCAGAAAAATATCCTTGTGAATCGATACTAGATGAAGTGCAAATTTCAAGGATATTCTACTAATTTCACGGAGTATAGAAGCAATACTTTAACAAAATGAGTGTAGAAGTAGGAATACGAAACGAAATAATATTACTTACATACTACAGAGTATGAAAGAAAATATTATTTCATACGAGTATTGAACAAGGATAATATTCCTTACGAATACGAAAATATAATATTGTAAACGAATATGAAATAAATAGTGCCCCTTACCTTAGTAGAAGACTTGATACTGCAATAGTGAATTAGCAGAATACTCTTCTTCTTTCTTTCTATAGCTTCTCTCACTATAATTGCTCTTGTGAGTCTTAGTGAATTGGTGAGAATGAAAGAAGAATGAGTTTCTATTTATAGGAAAATATAGCTTCGATAATTGCATGATTAGGGGCTCAAATTATTATAGTATAGTACATTCATCTTTTCCTCCATTTTTAATTTAGTCTTACAAGTATTATCAAACTTGCACCACCTCCCCTAATAGTACATGCATGTGAATCAATAGTTCCATTCATGTGAACAAATAGTTATATGCATGTGAACTAATAGCAATTAATTGCTCATTTATCAGATTAATTACCCGATTGTTCAATTTAACCTCCAGAAATTAATTATTATCGAAATAAATATCGATTTCCACTAACACTAATAATCCCAACACTATGGAAATATCAATTTCATCTTTAATCAACACGAACTTATTCATCATTAATATTATAACTCACAATATTTAACAACCAGATCATTCCCAGGAAAGAGGGGGCTTTCCGACAAGGATTTCTCCCTATTGGCGCGCAATTAGGTGACCAAACCCCTTTCTTTGACAGAATTTTCTAGACATCGTTAATATTGCAAATAATAATATGAATAACTTTATCGTCTTAATTATTGATTTAAAAATATAAAATATTATGCAGATGATATTGTGACAATAATTAAATCAATAATATGAAAGATATTATGCAGCAATTACTGTAGCAATAATTGAGTATAACTGAGTGACTTCTCACATAAGCATCAATAATCAATACCGTGTGCTACTATGCAACCACGCGTATTACTATACTTTTACAACCGGGTATTTAAACAGTTTAACGGTAAAACTTTCACCGTTGTTTTTATAAAAAGATATTTCTGTTATTTTCTCATTCCGACAGTAATTCTGTTGTGGGGTCCACCAATGATTGTGCCGTCATATGAATATTCCCTGATAAAACAAATATTCCTCGACCAATCGAATATTTTATGACAACTTGTATACTTTGCAAAATTTATAAATACTACCCACAACTATAACATTATATCAAATCCACACCTTAATACTCAAAAAAATATTTTGAGAAAATTAATCTTTATTCATAAAATTTGGGGTCTTACACTTAGAATATACCAGAATATCGTTGATGAACACCACCACGAATTTATCCAAAAAATGTTTAAACACGCTGTTCATTAGGTCCATAAACGCTGTAGGAGCCTTCGTTAGACCAAATGACATCACCAGAAATTCGTAATGACCATAACGAGTCCTGAACGTTGTCTTCTGTACATCTTCTTTCCTCACCTTCAACTGATGATACCCACTTCTCAAATCTATCTTTGAAAAATACCTAGCTCCTTTCAGCTGGTTAAACAGGTTGTCAATCCTTGGCAATGGATACTTATTCTTAATTGTGACCTTGTTTAACTCTCTATAATCGATGCAAAGTCGCATTGACCAATCCTTCTTCTTGACAAACAAAACTGGTGCTTCCCACGGTGATACGCTCGGCTGAATATATTTCCTGTCTAATAGTTCTTACAGCTACAACATCAATTCTTTCCTCTCCACTGGAGCTATACGGTACGGGGCCTTCGATATTGGAGCAATTCCTGGCATTAAATCGATCACGAATTCCACTTCCCTATCTGGTGGAAGTCTTGGCAAGTCATCTGGAAATATGTCTCCAAAGTCTCTAACGACAAGTATCTCTTCTAATTTCGGATTCTCCTTTCAACTATCGACTATGTAGGCTAAATACCCTACACAACCTTATCTCAACAAATTTTTGGCATGCATCATCGTCAGATAACTCGCTTGTCTAGGCGACTTGCTTCCATGAAACATAACCTTTCATGGGGTCATAAGGTTTACACACTTCCTTTGGAAATCAATTATCGCCCCATAATTGAATAGTCAATCCATTCCCAAAATAACGTCAAATTCCCCAAGTTTAATCAGAATTAGGTCTACCATCATCTCGCGACCCTTAATGTCCACCCTAAAGGTCTTATGTATAAACCTAAAAAGAATTACTTCCATATTCACAACCTCTATTTTCAAAGGGTATTCTAATTCTTCTATAGGTAAATTTAAATTCTTAGCAAAATCGTCGGATATAAATGAACAAGTAGCACCCGAATCAAATAATATGTAAGCATTAACATTATTGATTGGAATGATACCTGACACCACATCTCAAAACTACACAGCATCTTGTACGATCATGTTAAACGTTCTGGCGGTGGGTCGGTTTTGCGGCATCGGTCCAGTGATAGCTAGAGTGCTACCACCGTTGTTTTCTTTACTTCCACCTGCTCCTACTCCTCCTTCTTTATTCTTGGGCCAATCCCTAGCCAGATGATCCCTTGATCCACAAGTAAAACAAGCCCCCTTTTTACGGTTAGGGAAATTTGGCGCTATGTGGCCTTCCTTACCATAATTGTAGCAAACCTTATTCTCTTTTTTGCATGTCCCCAGGTGATTCTTTCCACAGAGAGGACAAGCCTCCACCTTTTTCTTCTGACTTACTTGTTGATTTCCAGTAAACATATTCTCATTCCACTTCATCTTCTGATTATTACCACCACCACTATTACTACTACTAGATTTTTTGTTTTCTCCTTCATTTTTCTTCTTTTTCTGTTCCGGATTGTACCTAGTCAAGGCATCGCTTCCACCTTCTTCAATAATTTCCTTCTCCAAAACTCCCGCAAAACTGTTCAATCAGAACATGAATACTTTGTTTTACAACCATGGCTTCAGCCCTTGTTCAAACCTCCTAGCATTTCTCTCATCTGTATTCACCTGATAAGTAGCGAACCTAGCCAACTCGTTAAATTTTGTGATACATTCTAGCAACATAATGTTTACTTGATTCAACTCCAGAAATTGAACCTCAATCTGGTTCTGAGAGCTCATTGGGAAATACACCTCAAAGAACATCTCTTTAAACCTATCTCATGCAATCACTGAAAGTAGTATGCACACAAGCCAATCATGTATGATGATAAAGCATATACTTTGTAATCAATCTTATTTATTTATTAATAAAAGTATTTATTTACTAATGGCATTTAATTTATCTAAATGGTGTTATTATAATAAAATGTGATAAACTCATAGTTTAAGCATTGCTTTTAGAATCACGATGAGATCATGCTAATGAGATCTAAATTCTTAGATAGCCTAAAAACTAAAATGTTCCCAATCAACGGATTACTAAAAAGGGGATTAGTGAATCAGAATAGATTGGTACATATGTTGCTTGCTCATTGGATGAGGATGATTGATCTCATGATCATTTGTGTGGAGACACTAAAGAAAGTATGTAAGTGCTTATTGGAGAATAAGTTCACTGAACGTGACTCGCTAAGGAATACCTAATGGAGTTTTACTTGCCTGTCAATAGGAATTCACCTAGTGATAGTAATACAAGTAATCCTTAAACTTAAGATTATTATAGTATCTTGTATATAATGATTTACACTTTGACTTATTCCTTAAGACCCTTAGGGTATATCAACAGGTATGCTTGGGTGTAATAAGTTATATATGGAGATAATGAATGATCAATAAAGAATCTACCACTTCTACTAAAAGAAGAGATATGTCCCATGTGATTCGATAAATGACAACCCAGGAATCCTTGGCCAAGGTGGAATGAAATTAGAAAGTAGTTTCTAATTTGCATTCGTTAGGAGTTGTGCATTTAGGAATCGAAATACATATAATTAAATAAAATAAGATTTGACAGTAATTCAATATCTTATATTTAATTGGAACATTATATGGTAGAAGGATTGAATTGTACGGTAACTATTTACTCAAATATTCTTTTATGATTAATGTTGAAATCTATATTATCTAGAAAGTCGTTAATCACTGGGGAAGCTTATCCCTAATGTAGAATAAATATTATTTATTTAAATATGATTAGAATTTTTTTAATTGATTTATTCACAACCGGTTTAATATGGAGAACCTAAAGGGTCACACCATAAAAGGAAGAATAATTAAGAAGTTAATGGTATAATCGTAATAATATGTTATGTATATTTAATTTAATCTATAGTGATAGAATAAATTAAATAGCTTAATATTTATTATTTAATATTTTCAAAATATTAAATATAAATTAATAAAAAGAGTCTTATTAATATTATTACAATTATTATTATTTTAATTTCTAAAGGAGTTTGGGAATTAATTTAATATTAGTACTCTCATCTATTCCTAATAGTATTAGGTGGCAAATTAATTAAAAGAGTTTGCATGCTTCATACAGTGTTTCACACTACTATTGTTCAAACTGGGAAATTGTTGTCATCATTTTAGCTATCTTAGCCATTGGAAAAACTTTGGCTAAGAACTTTTGCGCTAAGTCCTCCCATGTAGTAATAGGTCCTGATGGTAAAGAGTGGAGCCAACTTCTAGCCTTGTCCCGTAAAGAAAATGGAAACAGTATGAGCCTGATTGCATCTTCAGACACCCCATTGTACTTGAAGGTATCACAAATCTCTATGAAGCTCAATAACTGCTCGTTCGGATCATCTTTAGCAGCACCTCCAAACTGGACTGAATTATGCACCATTCGAATAGTGCCTGACTTTATCTCAAAAGTATTAGCTGTTATAGCTGACATCACGATGCTCGACTGTAACCCGTTTATGTTGGGCATTGAATAATCTCTTAAGGCCCGATGTTCCTCTCTTTTCTCTTCTGTTGCCATGTTGGATGTTGAATTATCAAAATCTACTTGTATATTCCTGCATACTCTCGATTTCCAACCTCTGTAGTTGATATTATCCTGTGCAGGCACCAATTCAGAGTTTGTCGATCGTGTATGCATAAAATGTATACAAGTACCTGAAATAAAATAGAAATAAGATAAGAATAGAATTGTCTAAGTCACACAAATCTAGCTTTAGTTGATGACGACAATATTAAAAATAAACGCTTTTCCCCGGCAACAGCGCCAAAAACTTGTTGCCTCCTTTTTAGTTTAACAAAATGTACTTTAACTCATGCAAGTATACATGGGTCAACAAGTAGTACAGAGTAAGAAAAGTATTGACCCACAGAGAAAGGTGATAAATCTAAATTATCATGCAAGAACTTAATCACTAATTCTATATGCTCAAACTATCAATCAATAAATAAATTTATATTTAAATTAATTATCAACCCAATAAATAGATATTCTTAAAAGAAGGTAATCAAATTGGAAAGATATGGGATTCTAATATCATCTAATGCTTCATTTAAAATGTATGCCACTTTTTATGTCTAATTATTAAATATGGAAAGCTAGTCGAGAGCACATAAGTGAAACACAACCATTTTTCAATGAACTATGCCCAATTTACACAAAATCAACAATTGATAGAATTCATGCAAGCATCACAAATACTAAACTCACTATATTTCTATGTGAATTTAAACCAAATATTATTTAAGCTCAAACTCTCTTAATGACTACAAATGGTGAAACGGTATATTTCTATCCGGGTCACGAATCACAAAGCCTAACACAAATAAGCCTTATGAACATATGCCATTATGGTCTAATCTATACTTATAATTCATTTTTCAAATCCATACAAGCAATTATTGTGAA